>JAVTVY010045772.1:0-19809 GCA_036873755.1 Hanleya hanleyi | reverse complement strand
ACTCGCGTTTATGAGCAAGTTATTTCTGCCTTGTACTGTATAAGTTTTCCACATTCAAACCATATGTAACTCGTGATGGATCAGTTTATCGAAGATAACCATGACCGATTTTTTTTCCAGGTCAAATTCAAATTTTATGATGTTTTTTAAAGGATCATAGCTGGACTCCCAAAATGTATATCTGTTAAATTTTGGTATCTGCAGTCATCTGTGTGTGGCATATATTGAAGCCCATAAGGATCTTGTTGACTGAAGTGTAGAGTAACACCAATCTAATTGAAAATAAATCTTATCTGTCCCCCATTTGGATATGTCGCTTGAAAGATCTAACGGGCTTGCAGTAACTCGAGTGTCGACCAATCCTGAGAACGCTTCATAGTGCTTTGAAGGAACGTTAATGATAGAGAATTTTTGGTTGGCTCAGCTGAATTAGGCGCCGCTGGCGGGATATCTTTTCATGTTGCCGTGGTCCCGACATTGTGGCATCATAATACGGGATAGATGTATGGACTGGTCTTTGGTGTTAACATTGGGGTATATGGACACGGTGACCCTATCTCCTCTCCGAAACTGCAAGTGGATTTGTCCAGATGTCATAATACTACTAAATATTCATGGTATGGGCGCTCAGAACACCAAATTCAATTGAAATATGTAAGATACTATATAGTGACATGTACGATTGGGGAGCATTGATAGGGTATTAATTTATTAAGATTGGAGTAACACATGACGATGATGGAGTCTACAATCTATACGAGGTCATTTATGCAACAATTAGCTCAGGTGGGGTATTGATCATTTCTCATGTCTGCACTGTGAAGCTGCTCTTTCCTTCTGACTTCTGACAACCCATTGGCAATACCTTGATGAATGAAACCTATATCACCCATTCCAACTGTCTCTGACGGTATTTGAATGTTGCACAACCGACTTTTATGTGAAAGAAGTATGATCGTTTGGTTTAGCAGCAATCACTGATGAACTATTCTTTGTCCACTACCAGAATAATACCCTGCAGAACAGTGTAAAATATGCTACATGCCGTTAAGGGCCTGATTTAGACTTAGTTTGAGCACAAATATGCAGCGCAGAGTGCGGTATTTAATGTTATATTGAAATAGTCCACGATGTGGACTGTCGAAGCATTGTTGGAGTATTGTTTTTATCGAGCCCGTAGCTTTAGCTGCGGAAAGCTCGATATAGGTGCCACAATGATGTCTATCTGTCTGTCTATCTGTCTGTCTGTCTATCTGCAGGACCAAGTAAATGTTAAAGTTTTGGACTTAGAAATTTTTCCCTCAGGACCAAGTAAATGTTAAAGTTTGATCCCAAGGCCTGCCCGACCGCCGAACCCTCATATTTCACATGCTTGCATCGGGCTACACATACTGAACCCATCCACTACCCTGGGGGAGCATGTCCCCACCCCTGGGACCCCAGGACCAAGTAAATGTTAAAGTTTTGGACTTAGAAAATTCCTGACACAGCTTCTCGGCCTCACCTATGTCAGCTTCTCGGCCTCACCTATGTCTCCTAAACTAAGGCCAACCCGACCCCCTGAACTCTCATCTATTCCAAATGCTTACATCGGGCTACAGATATTGAACCCATGCATTACCCTCGGGGAGCATGTCCCCACCCCTGGGACCTCAGGACCAAGTAAATGTTAAAGTTTTGGACTTAGAAAATTTCTGTCCACAGCATCTCGGCTTCAACTATGTCTCCTGAACTAAGACCATCCCGACCCCCCGAACTGTCATCTATTCCAAATGCTTACATCTGGTTACACTTTTTGAACCCATCCACTACCCTCGGGGAGCATGTCCCCACCCCTGGGGCACCGAGCCCCACCCTCCATCTCTTAAACTAAGCTTCATCCGACCCCATACCCATATATAGTCTGGGAGCTTAGATCATGCTACACTTATTCAACTTATCCACTACCCTCGGGGAGCATGTCCCCACCCCTGGGGCACCGAGCCCCACCCTCTATCTCTTAAACTAAGCTTCGCCCGACCCCATACCCATATATAGTCTGGGAGCTTAGATCATGCTACACTTATTCAACTTATCCACTACCCTCGGGGAGCATGTCCCCACCCCTGGGGCACCGAGCCCTACCCTCTATCTCTTAAACTAAGCTTCGCCCGACCCCATACTCTTGTATATTCGGAGAGCTTAGATCATGCTACACTTATTCAACCCATCCACTACCCCAGGGAGCATATCCCCACCCCTGGGGTACTGAACCCCACCCTATATCTCTTAAACTAAGCTTCGCCTGACCCCATACCATCATCAAGTAGCTTACATCATCATACACTTATTCAACCCATCCGCCATCTACACTTATTCAACCCATCCACTACCCCCGAGAGCATGCCCTCACCCCCGGGGGCATAGAGCCACACCCTCTATCTCTCATATACCCTCATATATTCTGGGAGCTTACATCATTCTACACTTATTCAATGCATTGCCCGACCCCATACCCTCATATTTCAAATTTTGTATCTCTTATATGTGAAACTAACCTACTATTAGGTATGAGATGTAGTGTACATTGTATATACACACACACAACAAATGACCTACAATATATACTTTATAGTAATTACTTATAGTAATACATGTAGTTTGATGACATTATTTTGTTTCAGAAGTACAATATTAAATAACCCGGCGGGGGGAATCCCGCAGTATTGAACCTCTATCAGTTTTGAATTTCGTGTCGCCTTAAATGAAGGACAAAATTCCCTTCAATTGCTATCAAATCATTCTATTCCACATCATATGATTTAGCTTAAAGCTTTTACATGAACCATATTTGTGTCCACACATTTAACTTATTATATTAATTAAAACTGAGTTTGTGGTGTCCCAGTTTTACCAGTGCACATTATTATGTAGCATTACACATGTATGATTGAAAACATTTGTCATTATATTCTTGTATTTGCATACAAATGGGAGGGTTCATCCACAAGGCTGGTGTCCCATTCCATACTGTAAATGATACCTCTACTCCAACTATTACATTGTTAATAGCTCAGTCAGAAAAGGGATTATATAATTCACGTATCATGACACAAAGTTACACCAAGAAGTTCCATGGTCCAAATTGCACGGTCAATTGTCCCTAACTATGCGCTGTATATGCTTACTTTGAAAAAGAAATGTAATCTTTATTTCAAGTTTTATAATATAGTTTCTTTTAATCCAACCTCAACATCACAGATATAGAAACCATATTTTTATGTATTGTCTTTTCAAATATGTGCATTGCCAATGATGTGCCACCCTAAAGGGCTCGATCTTTTTGCGAAGCTGCATGTTTTTATTTTTTTTTATTTGCTCACTGTCGGAGTATTAAATGCTCTGAATACATGATATACAGTCTGACAACTTGATATTTAGCAACATTACTTGCATTAATATTGGTGTCAGTGTGTTCAGGGAGGGAATTTTCTAAAAAAGATTTTTTTTTCTCATTTGGGTGCCTAAACTAATGGCGCCAACACCCTGGGGTGTCATCGTGCTGAACCCAGGTCATTGTACATAAGAGCCTCAGTTTCTCAGACAGCTTGTCATAAGAGGCGACTAACTGGGGCACCCATGGGGTTCCCAGTTTTAAGAAGGAATGGCACCCTAACCATGGGGTTCCCAAGTGTGAAAAGGAATAGGACTCAAATGTTGTGATATGACTGAAAGATTGTTGAAAATGACCTAGAATCATATTCACTCACTCAACCCTTTATCAACAGGCAATCTACCCATCAGTAGTGATGTGTGTTTACAATGGGCTGAACTGGAATGATACACAAACCTGTAATAAATCCATCAACTTATGTTGGCCATTGGTCAGACAGGTGAGTTAAAGTCATCAGCATTTTCTCATTTGAAAATGAACTTTGGAGAAATTCTTCTCAAAGAAACCAGATTGAATTATTGGCCAGTAAAAGTACACTGTTCAGAGCCAAATATGCCAAAGAGAAAAATAAATGTCTTCATTTGAATGACCAAATTTTCAGGGCTTTGGTTCCACACTTTTTAGCGAGTCCGTAGCATATGTAGTCGCCACAATGATATCCGTCCGACCATCTGTCTGTCTATATGACCCAGTTTCCAGACAGGTTAAGATCAACGTTAACATTTTTGACTTTTTTTTAATTCTTTGTGTCCTCAACTTCTCTTCAAGTCATTTCCGACCCTGCCTAACCCTGATATAATCCTGCAGCTCACATCATCTTACTGTTATTGAACCTATTCACTCACCCAGGAGTATGCTCCCACCCCATCCCTCCCCCTATCCCTGATATCCTAAACCAAGCCTCATCCCCCAACCCTGATATATTCTGGGGGCTTACATCACGCTACAATTATTGAACCCATGTACTCTCCTGGTATATGTCCCCACCCCCACGAACTGAGCTCCTCCCTCTATCTTCTGAACTAAATCACCCCATCCCAAACCCCAATATATTCTGGGAGCTTACATCATGTTACAAGTAGTAAACCCATTTAATTCACCCTGGAGAATGCCTTCACCCGCTGGGAGCTCAGCCCCTCCCTGTATCTCCTGAACGAAGTGTTGCCCCACCCTGAACCATATTATATTCCGGGAGCTTGCATCATGCTATGATTATTTCAGCCATGCTTGTCATGGCATCAAATTAAATCTTATTCTAATAAAAATTTGGCTTAATTGTTTGACATGCACTTTCAGTAGACTAAATATGAGACTATTAATGATGTATGTATAAGGCGGTGTATTTGTTTGCCACCTTAACAAATAAATGTATTTGTATTAGTGTATTATATTATACAGTCCGACACTCAATATATAATGGTATATTGTATTTCAGTTGCTGACTGATAGTAATGTAGGAGGTGATTTATCTAACTTCCTGTTCACCGGTGTATTGATGGGACTACAACTACACGGTCAACACGAGGGATGCCAGGCTAGACTGCTGGGTCTAGGTCTACAGCTTTATGAGGCTCTGGTTTGTAAATTTCCTACTCTCTCCTGCTGGTGGTTGTGAGTTGGAGGGAGGGAGGGAGAGAATTTGGCTTAATGTCACACTCAAGTTTGTTTCACTCATATGGTCACAGTCAGTTTGGTTGGTGGAGGAAGCCGGAGTACCCGGAGAGAACGACCGCCCTTCGGCAAGTAACTGACAAACTTTCACACATGGACCAGCTGGGCTCGAACCCGTGCCGGTTCAGCGGTGTGAGGCTAGCGGTCACTAGCGAAGCGCCTTAGACCACTCGGCCACCGAGGGCCCCAGTTGTGAGTTGGACAGTGTATGCGAAGTGTTATACTGACCTGGTACAATTGTCTCGATACATGAAGATTATATAAGTTGGAAGACATACCAGTATTGGTTATTCACAGCATAGTTCACTAATTCTAGCAATCTTTTGTTTGTGGTTATTGGGAGGAAGAAATTATGAAATCAGGGACCACATTCATAATATGGAAAAATAATAATCTTTCAAGTGTCGTTTTTTTGCGTAATATTGCCATAATTAACACTTCGACTGCCAACTATGAATATATTAGTAGTGACTGTACCGCTTCCATTATTCATTGAGGTTCTACCGCTTCTCATTGGCCAATCCAATTTTCCCATCATGCTTTTGAGGAAAACACATTCTTCGAGATAACTTGTTATGTTGAAAAACTGCCAGCACTGTTTTCCTCCCTTTTCCAGCCACTCTGGTGTATCCATTTACAGTATGGTAGAAAGTGACTTTCTACAAGAATGGCAAAATCTGGTACACCTGCCACTATTAGTATACCGTACTCCTAGTTGTCATTCAACGGGTTGAAGATTGTAGTAAACACACCCTGCAAATTTTGTATGAAAATGTACAGAGAAGCTGTGTGAAGAAGCTACAAAAAATGACACTAAATTGGATTTTTTAACACAATAAAACAGATGTGGTGAAAAACGTTTTGAAACCATAACCTCTGACCTTTGACGTCTGATTATGATCGCGTCATATAATTTTGACTAGTCGAACAGAGGTTGTGTCGAACATCTTATTGGGCACAAGATATTGGGCATGACGACATCATCATGACTTCAACAAAGGCAATACGTTAGAACAGTACAGTCGGTAGATTGTGATTGCTTGCCACGAATGATTGTAATCAGACTCCGACCTAATGGGTCAGCAGGTCACGGCCTTCGCCGTTTCCAAACAAGTGTGGTAATGGAGGATTTAAAGTTCTTTTTTTTAATTTTACCATTCCCAGAAACGGTAAACTGCTAATAAATGTCAAATATAACCTCTTACAACAATTTAGCATCCAAAAAGTATGGAGTTACAGGGATCATTTGGTAGAATCTTTTAAGGTCTAGCTGTGTTCTGAGAACTTACTGTTGTATTATGTTACTAAATAAGATGGAGATAAGCTAATCTTTGTTATGTCGGTACACGCTTATAACTAGAGGAATAGTTGCTCAAAGTCATTCACTGACATAAATTGAACGTTTCAATTACTTATAATTTCAGAGACCACTGTACCCAGACCTACACCAGGTGCTATTACAGGTCCCTAATACTAAACCTGAGGCTGTCAAGGTGAGAATGACCTCCCTTCACAATCACACTGTTCTCTGTGAAATAATTGCAGCACTTTCCAGTTACCCAATCCCTTGCATGCTATCTGCAAAAGGATCTGCAGGCTGTCTGACAAGCCCTGAAAGGTTTTTCTCGCCTCGCGAAGTAAAGGGAAGATATTGTGAGAGGGGAAAGGGGTTATCGTCGTCAATGTCCCTGGCCTGGAAATGATAAGGTTTTTAGTTTAGCAAATTCAAAAAAACACTTAAGAAAACTTGAGAAAAAATATGAAAAAATATTAAAAAATATATATAAAAAATAAGGGGGTGGGTATTCCACCTGGGGCTTCAGTTATGGCACTCCCCCGGGGGATTTCATGGGTGCTCCAACATGTCCAATGTTAAAATCCCTATGATAAGAGTTTTTCGTTTAGCTGAAAGTTTGCTGCAGATGTGAGCTGTCACTGGATGATTATCAAACTTGATACACAAGTGTTTTATGATTAGAGGATGCACCTAGTATGCTATTTTTTGTAATGTCTGCCTTCCACGTGTCAATAACATCCAGTTGTTCCGAGCCGCCTTTCATCCCTCCACCATTCAGATTTTGTATAAAGGAAGTAACTGCATTCTAAACAATTTGTTTGCCAGTTATCCCCTGGCAGAAGAGGGCTCCTCGAAACCCCCATATTGCCCATGTATAACAGCCCCCATGCATTCACGAAAAATCCAATCTAGGTTTGAGCATCCAAAGGCTCAAATGATTGAATTTCTTTAGCATTTTTAGCTCGCTGTATACGAAGTAGGCGAGGTATTGAGAGATAGGGGGGGAAAGTGTCGGTGTTGGTGTCAGTGTCGGTGTCTGGTTAAGTTTTTATGTTCAACACAATGTTAGATTCAAGCTGGAAGGTTAATGTTTTTTGTTTAGGCTAGACAGAATAATTTTGACTTCTTTTGGACTGAAAGTTTTCTGGGTTAATCTTTTTTGTTTAGGCTGGACTTAGAATAATTCTGACTTCTTTTGGACTCTGACAGTTTTCTGGGTTAAAGTTTTCTGTTTAGGCTGGACTTGACAGCAGGGGTAAGTGACATATATATATTCCAACTGGATACATGTTAAGTCTCCTAAGCTACGCTTCGTATAGTCCAGGAGCTTACATCTTATTCAACCCATCCACTACCCTCGGGGAGCATGTCCCCACCCCTGGGGCACCGATGCCCACCCTCTATCTCCTAACTTACACTTCGCCCGACCCCCTACCCTCATATTTCAATTTCTAATTTTATATCTCTTTTTTGTGATACTAACCTATTAGGTAGGAGATGCAGTGTACATTGTATATACACAAACACGTCAAATCAACTACAATATATTCCTTTATAGTAATTACTAATAGTTTAATGACATTATTTTATTTCAGAAGTACAATATTAAATAACCGGCGGGGGGAATCCCGCAGTACCGAGCCCCTGGTGGTTTGGAATTTTGTGTCGCCTTTAATGAAGAACACCATTTCCTTCAATTTTGGTATCGAATTCCATTCCACATCATGATTTAACCTAAAGCTTTCGCACGAACCATATTTGTCCAGGCATTTCACACCCACATCTCAGACCAAATTTCAATTGTACATGTATTCATAATGACATGTATATTAAAGCTTACTTTTGGAAAAAAAGGTAATCTTTATTTCAAGTTTTATAATATAGTTCATCTTTCAATCCAATTTCAACATCACTGACAAAGACGTCAGATTTTTATAACAATATGTATTGTCATTGCCAGTGATGTGCAACCTGAAGGGCTCGATCTTTATGCGAAGCTGCAAGTTATTGACAAAACCCAAAACAGCGAGCTGCCGGGTTACACATAACCCTTGTCTGTACACAGCATATAAAGATGACAGAACTATGCCACAGAAACATCTCTTTAATGTTGCATTTGTTTGGCTGTTGCATTCAGTTTATCTAAAGTGATTGCTGAATCGTTTGGTATAACGTTACTAGTCTGGTGCAGAATTTTTTATCAAGTTGAGACAAAGCTGCACATCTTACTTCTAGAAATTCTCATTTCTTTACAGGCTTTTGATGACAAAGTATTACAAAGCAGTCCCCAAAAACAACTCTCCGAGAAGAAGAAGAAGGAAGTATTTAAGAAACTTGTTTCTGACATTATAGGGGTAGGTAAAATCATAGGCATTTTCCCATATCTGAATGTTGTCAAATATGATGAATTCGCCTCACAAGCTGCAGGTTTCAGGTTCGATCCCTGATCGAGCCATACCAAAGACTTGAAAAATGAAACTTGTATCTTCCTCGCTTGGCGCTCACCAGAAAGAGGATAGATCAAGGACTGGTCGGCCTGGTGTCCGGATAATGTGACTGGGTCTTCGTGATACGACTGAAAAATTGTTGAAAGCGATGTTAAAACCCTACTCGCTCACACACTATGATGAATTTGCTGCATTCTTCAGCTGAATTTATCACACATAAAGGGAGCTTATAAAATTTGGGGCATGCTAGGAACTGGCGTAAGGCATTCCAAACAGAATGACATGGTCATGATGGTGCGCTGAGTTGCAACTCGTACGAAATCCATGGCTTACATTTTGTAACTCGAAAGACAAAGGATGGCTTATGCCATACCGTTGAATGGATGCAGGAAATGGCATATGCCATTCCAATTGGAACTCATCCCCATCCAGATCAGAACACTGAACTGGACATGGTGTATCCCATTTGGATACCAGCATTTGCCATTCCTATCCATTTGCCATTCCTATCCCTATATTGACATTTCCCTTCTTGGCACTTCACTCAATTAGTAAATTATTTTTTGTTCATAAATTATGATGTTGAAGTAGGCAAGAAAAAAAAAAACTCAATTCAGTTGCCTATAAATTTTCATCTTACGTGGGAGAGTAAATTTTTATGCAATCAATGCACTGTTTTCACCTGGGTTAGTAATTATCACCCACCTGAGCATCTCATGCATGTTTCATTGCAGAAAAACATAGGCCAGCACTTCAGGAAAGAGGTTCACATCAAGAATCTTCCCCGTATTTACCGCGAGGCGCGGAAGACGGCATCCATCATAGAGACTGTAACAGAATCCCAGGATGTGGGAATATGTGCACTGTTCAATCCGGAGGGGACTGCTAATGGCACAGGTGTATCATAGTGACTATTGCTGGACTATTAATAAGACTGATTGTAACAATAACCATCTACACACACTGTGATATCTGGTGAGTTGGGCATCTACAGGTCCCTGTCAGAATTTGGACATCTACGAGCCTCTCTCATAAGTTGGGCATCTGCAGGCCTCTGTTGGGAGTTGGGCATCTACAGGCCCCTGTCAGAAGTTGGATATCTACAGGCCCCTGTCAGAAGTTGGACATCTACATGTACAGGGCCCCTGTCAGAAGTTGGATATCTCGGGGCCCCTGTCATGTCTGTCAGAAGTTGGGCATCTACAGGTTCCTGTCAGAAGATGGGCATCTACAGGCCCCTTTCAGAAGTTGACCATCTACAGGCCCATCAGAAGTTGACCATATACAGGCCTCTGTCATAAGTTGGCCATCTACAGGTCATCGTCTGAAGTTGGGAATCTGGGGGCCCCTGTCAGCATAAGGTGCTACTTGTATATGAAATGCATATACCAGACAAAGTGACACTGTTGCCCCATTGTTTGGTCAGATTTCCAAGAAACTGCAATCTCTTAAATGTAACGGCAACGGCAAAGTGTCGAAATATGGGGTCTCTATATATAACCCCATGCTTTATATAAATAAACATAAAGGTGTCAAACGGACTTTGGGTGAATCGAGAAATAAACGGTTTACCGCCAAACAAACATATTCTACAAGTATCACTTTATATATTCCCGTTGTCAAATTAGTAAATTTGTGCAATTTTTTACCTTTGCCGGGCGATTCAAAGTCCAACGTAACTGTCCGTCCATCTAGGAACAGATTATGGCGGGATTCGTTCTCAATTCTGATTGGTCAGTCACGACAGCTGATCAGTGCGTGACCTCTCTTGCCGAAGGCGTGTCGCTACTGACCAATCAGAATTGAGAACGAAGCCCGCCATAATCTAACTGTTCCTAGATGGACGGAGGTAAAAAAAATTGCACAAATTTGACGACGGGAGTATATAAAGTGATACTTATAGAATATGCTGATGTAATTAGTTTGGCGGTAAACCGTTTATTTCTCGATTCACCCAAAGTCCGTTTCACACCTTTATGTTTATTTATATAAAGCATGGGGTTATATATAGAGACCCCATATTTCGACACTTTACCCTAATACCCTCCCCCCAAAATCTCTTGTTTTGCGGGCCTGTGGAAATATGTATCACACACTTATCTACACACTAGATAGCATCTTCATTGATTTACTATGCAGCACATACTATAATACAGGGACATTTATTCACTTGTCCTTCAGAAATGCTAGAGCCGGTGCACAGGATATCTTGCTCATCTTGAGCTCCAAGTTTCATAGGTGTGCTACTCGTGTGAATTCAAGGAGCCTATCGGCTTTGGGATCATGCGGTGAAAGTCCAAAAAATATCTCTAAATAAATCTAGCATTTTCCACACCATGTTCAAGCTACTGTGTATTGTTCATACATCGTTGCGAAAAATAGAATGGGTTCCCCATGTGGCTGGAAAGAAGGTTATTGAATTTGATGTTGAATGGTCAAAGGTCAAGATCATTGAATATTCCTGTTGGCAGTATATAATAAGTATACACTAAAAGTGATGTCATATAAGTTCACAGTTATTTAAAATAATGTTGGCCTAGCAGGTAGATCCATTCAAGTTATTAATTTCATGGAGAAATTGACATGTTACCCCCAAAATCAACGCTGCCTTGTCTGCGTGATATATTATGAGTTGCAACTTGCACATGGCAGGGTTCTAATTTTGCGATATTTCCATATTTTGTAGAT
Organism: Hanleya hanleyi; assembly: GCA_036873755.1. Classification (NCBI taxonomy): domain Eukaryota; kingdom Metazoa; phylum Mollusca; class Polyplacophora; order Lepidopleurida; family Hanleyidae; genus Hanleya; species Hanleya hanleyi. The sequence continues at coordinate 8,273 of JAVTVY010045772.1, read as the reverse complement.
TTTTGAAGGGACGAAAAATGCCTGATTTTCTTGCTTTATACAGATACTCAGTTGGGGGGAACAACTATCTGCAGATAGTTAGCACATATTTGAGGTTACATGGAAACAGCGATGTCATGAATTTGAAAGATCAAATGTTCTGGACTGTACCTGGTTTCAGCTGCAGAACCAAATGAGGTTACACTTCATTTATCTCAATCAAAATTCGTTAGTCATTGAAGTTCATGTATATTGGTCAAACTATGGGTTCAAAGAAGTCGATTGGTTTTGGTGAAATATTCATTTGCTCTACATGACTGTACATGGATAGTCACACATGTCCAGATAGTTACATCGTCGCTATATGACCGAAATACTGCTGAACGCGACGTTAAACTCGCACTTGGACTGCAATGTTGGGAGTACTGCCACCCCTCAATGAACTGCAACTCCAAAAGGGCTCGAGCCCCATGATTTCTTTATCATATTTATTTGTCACATTATGGTACATATATGATGAATTATATAATAATTACTCATAATTAGTTGTGATCTACAAAGTGCTCAGTCTTTGCATGTTTTGTGTTTGTTTTTTTTTGTTTTTCCATTTCTTTTAAGCAGTGAATATTTGTGCCATAAATATATAAAATAGTTGGAATGTTGCTGATCACGGTTTGACCCACACGAACTAAGTCCAAGTATGCCTCATTCCTATGAAGACAAACTAACTCTTTGTTCAAGTATACCTCATTCCTATGATGTTGATATCACTGCTGACTTGTCATTCAAACTGTTGATTGTATGATGGCCAATGCTATTGTCCTCAGTTGAACATATTCATTTCTTGTATGCTATGTCCTGGCTGATTTACATACAGCAATGTCCCATGTAAGTCGGAATGCAATATAGATCAACCCTATTGTCCTGGGTTGAACATATTCATTTCTTGTATGCTATGTCATGGCTGATTTACATACAGCAATGTCCCATGTAAGTCGAAATGCAATATAAATCAGGTATTAATTTAATTAAATGAGCACTTCTCAGAATGAAATGACATTTGCACGTATCCTCCAGGGGATATAATAGCCCGTTTCCTCTGGATCCATCTACCGAGACTGTCATTAGTTAAATGGATCCAGAGGAAATTGACTTAGTAGACCAAATTTCTTAGCTTTCATCGGATTGTAGGCAGAGACTGTAATTGTCCCGCTTTACATGCCCACCTGTGACAAGGGTACTATTGAAAGAATATTTACCTCCCATGCCTGCTGGAGAGTTACTTCCCCTTCCACCTCTAAGATATATGCTGTGCTTGCGATGGTCTGAGGTAAGAGAGAGAATTAAGGATTAACTATCTCTCTCTCAGCATAAAGCAAGCTTATAATAGGAGGTATCCTAATCTGTCATATTATACATAATACCAAGGGTGTCGTTAGGGAGGGAGGGGGTGGGGGGGGTGTCGATGGATGCGAACGACCCCCTCCTACAGCCGAGTAGGTGTCGATGGGTGCGAACGGCCCCCTCCTACAGCCGAGTATATATACTCGGCTGTAGGAGGGGGTCGTTCGCACCCATCTACTCGGCTGTAAGAGGGGGCCGTTCGCACCCATCGACACCCCCTCCCTCCCTAACGACACCCTTGGTATTACGTATAATATGACAGATTAGGATATATGTTGGACAACGCAGTGCTGGGCTCTCTAATGAGTAAGCATAGGAATCGACTTCCTGTCAAGAAATTCTGGCCACGCACATGAATACAGGTTAAACTTACATGGTGGCATGTTTTATTTTCATTTGTATATCCTTGTCACACTGACCAATTATTTACCACTTTATTAAGCCCTGGCCACGTCGATGTCGGTGAGCTGTTTTCAGCATGTCTGGACGTGTCGGATCTTTTAAATTTTACGTCAAGTACATGTAATCATTGGGGGAACAACTCATGGCGTTGAATCTTAATTGACTGAAATAAGTGACCAGACCAGCAAATAGTTCGCCAATAACCCAGGCAATGTGGGGGGGTGATAGTGGACAGCCCGTACAGTGTCGGATATTCCACGGTCATTCCGGTATCGTGTGCTATAGCATAGGGGACATAATTCTTCAACATCTGTTTTGTTAGAGGGATATGTGAGAACGTGGCTCAGTACAACATGGTCTATTAGGACTCGAGGTCCATGTACAAGCCAAAATCTCATGATTTTACCTTGCTTGTTGTTTTTCAGTGCTTCTTTCATCAAGTATATACAGTGAGGTTCACAGTGTCTGTGCTTTTCTTTTAGGCAAATTTGTCGAGCTGCAGTAAAAGAAAATTGCTTGGTGAATGTGTTATTTAACTATGTAACGAGGTCATATTTGCATTGGTTCTATTTTATATTTTGCAAAGATGACTTTGATTATTTATACCACACTGTATACATTGCTTCATGAATTAAATTCATACATTGCGGACAGAAGTTATGTGTTCTACTGGTTTTTACCCCTCGGACAAAATTTTGCCCGAAAGGTATTGTCGTCGTCAGCGTCATCTGTCTGTCCATCTCTCCATCTGTCTGTCTGTGGACACGATATCTCAAGAAGGATAAGAGTCAGGTATTTTAAATTCATACCACATATGCATCTGGTGAAGAGTCGGAAGCCTATTGAAAATGACTGACCTTGGCCTATTTTATCAAGGTCAAATTCTAGTATTTGCTATATTTTTTTAAGGATTAAAGCCAGGGTCTCCAAATTCATATCACAAATGCAACTGGTGATATTTTTTTCAAGGTCATATACTGTTTATTATGATATAACATGAAGAAATACAGCTAGGCTTTCCAAATTGATACTATATATACATCTGGTGATGATCCAGAGGTGTGCTGAAGATGACCGACCTTGACCTATTTGATCAAGGTCAAATTTTAGTATTTGCTATATTTTTGAAGGATTAAAGCTAGGGTCTCCAAATCTAGAAGCCTATCCCAGTTGACTGACCTTGACCTATTTTGTCAAGGTCATATAATGTTTATTATGATATAACATGAAGAAATATAGCTAGGCTTTTGAAATTAGTACTATGTATACATCTGGCGATGGCCCAAAGGTGTGCTGAAGATGACTGACCTTGACCTATTTTATCCAGGTCAGATTCTATTTAATCCAGCATTTCATTAAGGATTATATCTACATTGTTCAAATTTATACCACATTTGCCTGGATCTGAAGTCTTGAATATCACTGATCTTGACCTATTTTCTAAAGGTCAAATTCTATATGTTAAGTCTAAGCTCTCTGAATTCATGTTCCATATGCAATTAAGTTAGAATAGACCAGAAAATTTATTGGACATGACTTACCTTGATAATATATTTCCAAGATCAAATTACTTGCGCTGATTTCGACCTATATAGAAGAGAAAATCTAGAGGTAAGAATATGGTTATGCTCTACGAGAGGCTCGGCGCCAAATATTTCCCCATTAATTTAAGTCCTTGGCAAAAGCTGATTTGGCGAGAGAACTGCAGTCAAATCTTCCAGATCACCTTTCTGTTAACCTACACTAAAATGCTAAAGTTATAAAAATGCATTGCATGATTGCTGAATGTTAACAATAAGTGATATCCGAGGGGTATTGGAGCCCATTGGGCTATTTTTTGAGAGTGCATTCCATAGTTTGTTCTGTGTGGCTGAAAATAGCCAATGGGGTTTGCTCTTCAGTCAAGTATAATTGTAAAATGTTCAACACAAACCTTTCATAAATATGTATTTTCTCATTCTGTTATATCCAGACTCGAGTCATCTTCAGAATTAGAACTCCTTCAACCCCTCTGAAATTCCTTCAATTTTGCTCTGAAATGCCTCAAAAAGTTAGAAGTGTCCGTCACCTCATGAAAAAATATATAATTGCAATTTCCAATGAAATAAACTGTCACAAATTCCTGGGACCAATTTGAAATGGTGAAGATTTTTTTTTTTTTCTATCCTGTTTTTCTATCTCAAAAAAGTGCAATATTATGACTATCGAGCAGTTGCTTCCCAGTCAAGGGTTTTTTTTGTGAGTGGATAAAGGGGGAAAGGTGTCGCATACCAAAACCAAAATGAGAAAATCTTTAATAATACCTTTTTTTTTCTCGTTGGTAGATACATCAGGGGATACATTACAAGATGTATCAGATTTGATTTATTATTATTTTTCCAAAATTGAGAGACTACACAATCTCAACAAGTTGTAAAGTCCGTTTTCCGCTTTTTTCTGGAGAAATTTTACATGCAGCCACTATCCGACCTGCACCTCCCGGCAGGCCACGATCCACTGGGAACCGATATTAGCCATATGACCTGGTTGATAGGGGTTTTCCATATTCTAGGGGTAGACTGTAGTACTCTCTGTGAAATCAAGATATTAACAGACAGTGATAGTGTACTGTTCCAGCTGTCTCCCCTTCAGTGATTGATCATTCGACCCTAACTAAGACGAGCATTCTCATTGGATCACTATTTATAGGAGCCACCCCAATCTTCATACACAACCACGTGACTGTCTCAGTTGACTGATGACATAGCGCAGCCTCGTTTTCGATTTCAAAATATGGCGTCTAACTGGGAAAATGTTGTTGTTGCTGCATCAGCCGATCATTGGCCCTCCGTAGAAGGGTCCAATACTATAGGCTAATTCTAGGGGTAAAGTCCATGTTTCCAGATCTTTTCCGGGGGTAGTTTTACATGCACCCACACATTACTTGATCGGCCTCGCGGAGCGCTTCACATGGATACCGGTACCCTCCCTGATCCACTACACCCACTATTAGCCCACCTTGACCCCAAAACGTCCGCCCAAGTGCCCCATTCTCACATTTCCCTGCCTGCGCATGCGCGCCATAGCCCTACTTTCACTACACACCAGTCCAGTCAGAGTCACCCCCACAAGTGCTTCAAACTGATGCCTCACACGACTAATTCGGACCGCAGATGGTCCACCTCAACCCCAAAATGTCCATTCAAGCGCCCTTTTCTCAAAATTCCCTGCCTGCGCATGCACACCATAGTCTTACTTCCACTCCATAACATTCCAGTCGGATGGTCCCCCACGAATGCTTCAATATGATACCCCACACGACCCAATCGAACCAATATTGGTTCACTTCGACCCCAAAACATCCACCTCAAGCCTACATGTGTACTGCACATGCGTAATCACAACTTCTCAGCAAAATGCACCCAATGGCCAAGAGGCCCTGCCATCGTATTCTGCAGTGTCGGACAGAAAACAAGGTGCCACACTCCATACCGGTACCGTAGATGTCCATTGGGCCCAACATTGAAGCCACTGAAGCAGATATTTTGTCTTGTTTAGGAGCAGTTATCTCTTGCTGGGCCATCATGTGACCAGAAGTGACCTTCGAACCGGACGTGACCTTCGACCCAGATGTGACCTTCGACCCAGATGTGACCTTTGACCCGGAAGTGACGTCATTCGTGACGTCATCGCCATGTCATCAGCCTCAGCCACAATTTTATTAATGGAGATACCGTCTTCCTACTACTTCGGTACAATATACTGTACTTTGGTGAAGGGTTCAATCACCTCGCAAACCATTACTTCAGAAACTAGTTAAGTTGTTATAGGTTAGCATCTTCACTCAAGGTTTCTTGACTTTGGTTATTAACGCCACTCATCTTTCAAAATGCTAGCAGGCATTTATACTGGCATTGCGTTTCATAATTTAACTAATCCGGAGCTCAAGGGGTTGCTCAAAGGCGCCTTGCATGTTTTGCAAATTTCCATCGAGTTTGAAGGCCATGCAAATTGTGTGGTCTTGTCAGCATAATTAAACTACTTTTTCGCTGTTTGCTTTGATGAGCTCATCAGTGATGATAATTCAGAGTCGACTAACATTTAGCATTCGACTTCCGGGATTTGGACTACCGTAACGTCGTTGCATTATTGTGTTAGGTAAACTATACGAAGATACGCTTCGAAGCATTCGACCATTCCATCGTATGTACGCTGTGTCTCTTGTGAATGCTGGGTTCACATGAGAAGTGTAGTTTCCCTTTTCTGTAATACAGTTCTATCTGATCATGCGTTCCTATTTCCCAGATTCTAAGATATATTCACATGATGTGGACCATCTTCTCTAGCCAAGTCGACGTACATCACGTTGCTCTGTACGTTGCCTTGGCATACTTCTCTAGTACAGTTGGAACGTTAATCCTCATTGATGATTGGATGCAGAGACGGCGTGCTGCATCCAATCAGAATGCGCGTTACGTAGTAGTTGGTTTCCCAAGATGACTGCCCCCACTAAGAATGAGTTGTGTCGAATGTGCGGGGAAATTCTACCGAAAAGATACAGGAAGAGCACTTTCACGGCCACTTTCGGTGTTTCTGATCAATTGAATCAGATTTTGAGACACGCTGCAAGGTCGAACGATAACGAATCGCCTCACGTGTGTGCCGACTTGAGATTGAAGGGGAACAACTCCTGGTGGCAAAAAGTCTCGCCGTTAAAACTTCCACTAGGTGGCGCAGAGCAGTATTCCTCTGCAATGTCAAGGCAGCGTAGAGAGCTTCGTGATGTAGTTGACTTGGCTGGTGAAGATGGATGTGGACAGGTGTATAAACGTACCTTCAAGACGGTACAGATGAACTGCTATATGCAGTTTGTAATATTGTATGAAGAGGGGAGAGTGTAAATGATGTATTCACAATATTATCCATTATCATATAGAGTAATAGTACTGAATGCATAGACGCCTATCCCTGATGAGAACTTGCACTTCCATCAACTTGAGAATTGTTGAAAACTATCGAGTACGTATGGAGCCCTCCATGGCATAATTATAGCTTAGTAATTATGTGGATCGGAAATGTCGCTGTTTTGAACATAATCTAATATAAGCAAGTAGTGTAGGCTAAGATGAGAGATTTGTATTTATCAAATCAAGTTTATATAACTGAGTTGGTTAATAAGATTTTGACCAAATGTTTTCCTGTGTTCGCCAATTCGAACCCCGAGATGGCCGGTAGTGCCATCCCGGGAATACACAATTTTATATGGAGCCATCTTAACCTCGAAGTTTGCAATTGTTCATTGAAATAGATATAAATATAGGAACTAAACTAGGCTCAGATGGCGGTCATCTTGGAAATCCAAGTTGGTCGGTATTACACCATAGTTAATGTGACTTATTCGTCGTGCTATACCCCTAAAATAACAGTGTATCAACGGGAATAATGTATATATATTGTGCGGTTAATGAATTATTGACTGAAATCGGCTTCAGATGGCGGCCATCTTGAAATCCAAGATGGCCGTCGTGGTCACATCTCTTGTCTAACATTGATATGGGATTTTCTATCAATATTCTGACAAATGACCAACAAAAATATTCCAATAGATAAAACAGTGCGGGATTCTAGATAATAATATGGGCTTCTGCTGGCCTACATTTGAAAAGTGGTGGCTCCATATCTAGAAATGCTCCCCAGACCACGATGTCTCTTTGCCAAATCTCATGCTTTTATGAGAAAAGGCACAATTTTTGGACTGTACCAAGATTTGTAGCGCCTTTTAGTTTATCATGCAATATAAGGTGAGCACAAAATCTTAGACCTTTCTCTGGATATTGAACAATCTTGAAAGGATATGTGACGTTTACATACGAAAAACTCCTTTGTGTGTAATGGTAATAAAGCCGATTTTTTTTTCCATTCCAAAACCTGCCATATAAGATTCTTCGTCAAGTTTACAAGCTGAAATATCCCCTTAGAAAAATCAGTTGCATAAAAATGGAGATATGATTGACCAAAACATGCTCCCGGGCTTATGTTGGTATTTTTGGGCATTTTCATGAAGGGTTTCGATCTCCTGTAGCAAAAATATGACACCTCAAATCAAAACCATTCGTGGTTCTTTCCAATAAACAAACTCCCTAATATATTGTGTGACAAAATTATTTTGGTTTGAGGTGTCATATTTTTGCTACAAGAGAAAATCCTCACTGTAAATGCCTCAAAAATACCAAATCAGGCTGAGGAGCACATTTTGATCAATCATATCTCCATTTTTATACAACGGAGCATCTCAGTTTTTTCGAGGCTGATATTTCAGTTTGTAAACTTCTAGTAAAATCTGATTTGGCAGGTTTTGGATTGAAAAAAAGGCACATATTCTTTGGACCAGTGTAATTCCAGGTGTACGGGCGTATATTGAAGCCCCTTGGGCTCTTGTTTCTGATTGGGATGATGGACTAATGGAACCAACATCACGAAAATGCAAGATAAATTACTAAGCTATGTCT
>JAVTVY010045771.1:0-21706 GCA_036873755.1 Hanleya hanleyi | reverse complement strand
CGCAGCCCCAAATACAGCCAACCTTTTTATAGGAACGTATGCGACTCTGGTGTCAGGTAAACAAAAGAGACCCTCCCCCACACACGACAAATTTGACAGGGATTTGTCACTACAAACTGGTTCTCGTACTACCACTATTACGGGTATGATGTGTTTACTGAGTATTGTTGGTCACACTTACCATGTGATCGTGCTGTTAATATTGCTCATTATATATGTATAATTATAATAATTAAACTGTTAATTTTATATGGTTTTAACTTTGCTTCCTGAAATTGCTAAATATATATAAAAAAAAAAACCTGACCCCAGAACAATTATAGAATTTCTAATCTAATATTTACACGTACCAGAAGAGTGTCAATCCTCAACAAGAGATTGACATGTTCACTTTGATTCATGCAATTCATGTCAAAATCTGAATTTTGTTAATATTTCGGGAATATGGGAAAGATGTATCAAAATATGATCTAAAATATGTTTTTGTCTTTTATGCCCTGCCTGGACCTCAGTTGGGGATATAGAATCAGTTTGTGTGTGTCTGTGTGTTTGTGTCATAAATTCTTGTTGGCATATTTTATTTCCTAAAGCTTCATTCAATCCACTTCAAGTCTTCACCAAAGATGGGCAAATAGTTCTCAGACTATCTTTTGAGAACACAAAATAGGTCAAAATATCCCCAAAACTTAATCAAGCCTGTCCAGAGTATATTTCTAGTGATTCACCAAACGTCTTGAAACTTCATAAAATTTCATGCATTTTGTGATCAATGGTCAAGGTCACAGCTTTCCAAAGCTGACTATACATGCAGCTTTATCTGAGTCATTTGTCTTCAATTCTGGTTCACTAAACTCTCAAACTTCACAGGTGTGTGGTCCATACGGTTCCAAAGAAGCTTATTAACCCCAACCCCAGTCAGGGGATATAAGATGGCTGTCACAAAATCTAATTAGTAGTATAACTTCAAAACCATTCAAACAATCCACTTGAAATGTTCAATGAAGATAAAATGAGCTAACAGCTTTCAGCTTATTGTCAATGTAGCCACTAGGTCTAGGTCACAGTACCCCAAATTTGAATGTTGCTGGTCTGGATTATTTTAAGTATTAAATGAACTTCACTTTACTTCACATACACTTGTTGTCCATAGGATTCCGAATGTATTCTACATTTGAGCTCAAATGTAAAGGTTACAGCATTCAAAAAGTGAATTTTCAAGTCTGGAATGTGTATGGAGTTCTGATTCACCGGTTTTATCTTTCATCGAAACAGATATCTAAGTGAGGTATCTAAGACATGTGATTCCAAAGAAATCTAAGGACCCTAGTGTAGGTCAGTTTTCCTTATTTTGTCTCATCAGTACAGTGGGGGAAATGTGAGCTCATCGCTTTTGTTTTCAATAGCTCTTTGTATTACCACAGATCTGACCAAAAAATACGATAGCGAAAATCTTCTTAAAAAGAATATAAATATAGAATATAGGTGACATGTAAACTAGGCTGTCTGTTCAAAATTATAGCAAAGACAATTACAAAGTGGAGCTTGGATTCATGGATGAAATTATTATAAAATACATATTTTATCATTAAAATATAAGAATATTATATCTAAATATAGCACAATTTACCATAAAATACACCTAAATTATTATTAGAATATTATTTTTGGTAGGGGGGGAGTGGTAAAAAAATCTGTGAAAGTCGTTACCTGGTTCCGATTGGCAGCAGTTTTTAGACTATAATATATATTGCAAGGTACGTTTTACCAAATTGCAGGCAATTAAATATAAACCCACCTCATACCCAGCATCAGAACTATCACCCAGATCTTCTGTAAGTCCTGTACCATCACCACCCATTTTGCCATCACACATACTCGGGTTCACCCTCGACTCCGTGGAAAGGTGCTCATTCAAAACTCCAGAGGTTAACAATACGTTCTCTCAATAATGTCAATAAAATATCTAGAGCAGAACTTCTTGGTAAACTACAGTCCAATCAGGTCTGAGTGTATGGAATTCAGAGTGAAATGACGGGTGTCATTAATTATTAAAAGTTTGATTTCATCTCTGTTGTCATTCCCACCTCTTATGTGCTTTTACCTGCAAACCACTTTCACCCCCAGGCAATTGAGATAGCAGACAACACCATAACTATATCAATAGAAAGGCAACTACATCAAGAATTTGTCATGTTGAAAGTTTGTTTCATCTATTAATTTTTTAAATATTCTTTTCCCTGTCATTAAAATCCCAAGAAAGAGATCGGTGGATGATGGATTCATCACGAAGGGAAAACACTTAACTACTAGCTGAAGGACCTATGTGAATATGAAATACTGATTCAACAGCTTCCTTCGTGAAAGCAAAAACAGCTTCCTTCGTGAAAGCAAACTTTTTTCGGACACAGATGGGAATCACTGGCTCAAACAACATGTGAATATCTATCTATCTGCCTCCAGTAAGGCTACATGCATCTTCATTTCATCAAGCCAATTTCTATGTTCCCACTTGGAACTTCCCTCGATATATCTGGCCCCCTTCAATGTTCAAAGAACTTATAAATAGACATGAGACGTCACTGACCTCGAAAACATTTGAACTTCGAAATGGGTCGTAGAAGAGCGTTATTGATTGGCTGACCTATAGAGTGGGCTGAAAACCCCTTGGCTCTGGGCACCAGCCATTCATAATGTATTCAGTCTGAACCAAGATGTCAGGAACACCAAGTAGTGAAGTGACAAATATACAGATTATTAGAAATGGTCCATAAGGTTTCCGTCCAATCAGAGAAACTGGTATTCATTACATAAGTCTCTTGATCGATGCATACCAAATTTTAAATCGAGCATTTGAACAGTATCAGACATAAAGATCATTAATGATTTTGCATAAATTAAAGATGGCCGCCCATCCTTCCCGCCACTCAGAGAAACTGAGATGGTTATTCATTACAAGTCTCTTGATACATCGATGCTGTATACCAAGTTTCGTACAGAACAATGAAATAGTATCAGAGATATACACCACTAAAGATTTTGCATAAATTAAAGATGGCCATCAAGGTTTCCGCCCAATCAGAGAAACCGGAACGGTCATTTATCGTAAGTCTTTTGATGCATCGATGATGTACGGTAATTTCCCTATTAATTCACCTTCCAAATTTAATTCGAAAACGGCCGATTTTTCCGCTGTCGTGATTTTGTCCATCCTAATAAAACGAACACGGGAGCATTTTCAATATCCGTGAAACAATAAATTCGAACACTCCCGTTTTCGCCACGGAGTTCGTGCCGATGAAAGTAAAGTGAATATGTTACTAGAATCTCGTATAGTATATCGGCGTATGCTATTATTTGTAAGCGCAGAGAAACAACAGGGAATGGTACAATATAATAAGACTGAATTACTATTACTTACGGTCTATAAGGAAAAAATTGATTCAATTAACTCCGCAGTCCTGTAATTTTATCCTAACTTGATCGCGTTTCGCCGCAGTCGGGAAAAATATATACGGTAGTCCCCCGCACGTGGTCGAGTGTCTGCACAGGGCCCGCTATTGAATCATTCTTCAGTTTCCAGCGTTCGTATATCAAATATCTTTCTTTAAACCAGCATTCCTTTATTTGAAAAACACACATTATTTTAAGTAACAAATTTGAGAGATCTTCAACGTTAATATATTTGTTCGTCGTATATGCTAAACCCCTCGCTGTCCCCCATTTACCTGCCCGACCTGCCCTGTATTATTCGTATGGGAGGCACTTGGGCCGTGTTCAAAGGAGGCACTGGAAGGGAGCAGAGTTCAAACTTTGTCGGGTGACGTTCCCGCGGAGATATCAAGTTGTAACGTGTGTGCTGGTGAATTGCATCAGATTTCTTCACAGCAACTGAATTCTTCGCTGGGGAAAGCAAGATGCGATTTAACCTTTCGGTATGCTGTATGCTATTCGTTATATTTTCAGGTGAAGTGGACAATCAAACGACCATTATTTGACGTCAAAAATGAGCCATCACGAAAAGCCTTTTGGAAGGATGTACATTTAACGTTGATTTTATTTTAGTATTTTGATCAATAAAAATTTCTAAAAATAAAAAATCTGGACTACAATTCTCGAGCATCACTTGTTTGTGCATGACAACGTATCGACAAGCCTGGAAGATCACAAACAATGGTGAAAGGGTTTCCTTTTTTCTTTCATAACATCCATTCCCCCCCTCCCTCCCCCTAACAGTCCATACGTCCGTGTTTTTATCCACACGACAAGGTGAGGTATTTACGCAGACCCCATGTGGTAAGTATATTTGACCGTAAACAAACCTACAGAATTACGGTGATCGATCTGACTCGTCCTGCATTCTTCATCGGGTTCTCTGATTTTTCTCCCTTCTAATAATACTCAACATACAATACAATATCTAATAGCATGTTCGTGAAAGAGGCCGTATTTTTATTATTATCATTATTAAGGTTCACTGTATAGGAAACAAACTTGAAACGATGTGTTCACATCGCACGACATAATAGTATACCCCCCTCAGTGCCCCTCAATTTCCTACTGAAACACCAAGCCTCCACATGAATGGCATTTGCTGCAGGTCTCCTTTGATATTTAAATTGTCAATGGCTACATTGTTTTGAGTACCGGGATAGTTTGCTAATAAAGTGTTTAGTTTATTTTTAGCCTGTCCAGCTATTTCCCTATTCAGCACAGTTTGTCCTCCAGAGAAAACCACATAAAATGGAAGAATCCAAAGTCAGGATAGGGGTGACAAGATGTTTCCAGTGGAGAGAATCTGAACAGCATGAAATATATAGTGAAATAGGAGAGTCCACGTGCAGCATGCAAGTTTCACCCAGACTGGAAATGACACTTATTCATATGCAAATGAGATCGTGTGTAATAACATTGAATTGACTGCCTGGGGAATACCTTGTCCCTTCGGAAGCCCAAATTCAGCTCTGGGTGAGGATGCGCGATTCACCAGCAAGAGGCAATTTAAAGGGGTTTCAAATTAACGCTGCAGTATTGTGGGTTTGTGTGTTAATGTGTGGCCCTTGTTCGTCCTGTAAATTTCACAATACCTCATTCAAACTTGTTTTTTCTTGGCTTTGATTGCATCTATCGTTTAATGAAACATAGACAGGAAATCACACAGTTGACAAACGTCAGTTTTCCCACCAGGGGACACAAACAAATTTTGCGATGTGAAGCGCCGACAACAATCATCTCTGCATGTGCTCTGTTTTGTTCAAATATAGTTATCATAAAGACTTACTCTTTCCGGTTTTGTTAAATATTTTATTGTGAATGAAAATATTCCTTACGAATACCCACGAACTTACCAAAATTCCAGCAATCAAAAATTCTGGAATTACACCGCGCATTTTTACACTAAGAATCAAAACATCGCTATCGCCATTCCATTACTCTATATGCTAAACAAATTTGAGAAACATTTAAATGGCATTAGGTAAAGTTTCGGAGATGAGAACATACCAGTATTTAATTAATATTCAGAACGATATCATATTTCGACTTTTACTTTTAGTGAACTGTTACAGTACCGGTACTGTAATAGATATTCTCATACTTGAAACAAACCAATCGAAACGTGTATTGCCGACTGACACTCGGTTCTGTTGTACAATCCGCCGTTAATTCAACATTAATTTCGTGTCATAGGTCCGGGATATTTATTCAAGTCCTGGATGGTGTGTGTAAAATCATGCACAGTGAAGACCAAAAAGTCTATGACAGTCCGCTAATCTGTCTAAAACTTCGTGACACAATCCTACACAAATTTGCCGTTGGTTCATTTGCAGGGTTCACAACAACAACGTCGACATACCGAACGACTCGAACATGGAATACTCTAATATGTGTATAGTTTTATATTTCCAGAATATTCATTCAATTCCATGTCAGTTAGGTTTCATAATATAGATCATAGCTAATACTGAACAAAAAGGAAGGAATACGTTCAATGTTTTGGCCTACTTTTACGATGTTATTATGGACGCGAATTTACGGACGTTAGCTCAAAAATCTGCATGATCGTGCTGAACTTGTCACTCGATAAATATGCTCGACTTCCTCGAATAAAATTAGACGCATTTATCAGGGTAGAGGAGATTTTCTGACATCATACACTGCATTTTATGGAAACTGATGAGATATCAAAGTTAATACACGGTAATAAATACGATCACTACGACCACGGCGAAGCGGTCCGCCATTTTGGATTCTCCGTGAAAGTCGGCGCGACATTTAATTCGAACACTCGCGTTTTTCTAGAATTCGCTCAACAAATAATTCGAAAGTAGCCAATTTTTGGAGTGGTGAGTTTCATCACTACATCGCGAATTAATAGGGAAATTACCGTATACCAAATTTTACATCGAGCACTTGAACGGTATCAGAGATAGAGATCATTAACGATTTGCATAAATTAAAGATGGCCGCCTATCCTTCCCACCACTCAGAGGAACTGATGTGGTTAATCAGTGCAAGTCTCTTGATACATCGATCTTTCGTATAGAACACTTAAATGGTATCAGAGATATATATTATTAAAGACTTTGCATTAATTACAGATGGCCGTAAAGGTTTCCACCGAATCAGGGAAACTGGTTTGGCCATTCCCTTGAAATTTCTTGATGCATCGATGATCTATACCAAGTTTCACACTGAACAGCGAAAAGGTACCCGAGATACACAAGATTAATGTTTTCGCATAAATTAAAGATGTCCGCCGAAGTTTCCAAACAATCGTGTCCAGATTCAATAGGGTTCTGGGTCATGAGCATATGGATGTGCATCACAAGTCTGGTGTGCCTCGGGTGAGTCGTTCTAAAAATATCTTGGTAACGATAAAGCTCAGAAGGACAGACGGACGGACGTACATGACGACAATACCCTGTTTGGCCGAGGGGTCAAAAAGGCCCAACCAGAGCTATGCTCTCCATGACAGTGATGACTTGCCGTGTTCACATGTCCTGGTGCTTTGATAGACGTAAATTTGAACGAGAGATCCTGAAGGATCTTGGCGCCCACCATTGTCCGATAACTGTAAGCTAATGACAAGAGGATCTTTTTGTCCATTGTTACTAGGAACAAGCGATTGATTTGTGGGGCAGTTCACTTGCAAACTGCACTGTCTAAAGAAAACTTGAAGAAATACATTTTAATTCCGAATTATTTGAACTCCTTGATATGGAAGGTGAAGGTACGGATATTCTCTGTAGTCAATATATAGAATATGCCCCACCATTTCATCTGCTGACTCTTGTGATGCAACATCACAACTCGGGAATACAGTATTAATTTGAAGCTTAACTTGGATTTTCGAATCGGACCAAAAAAAAGTATCTTGAACAACTAGGCCCCATGTGGGACCTGTGTACCAAATTTCAGAAAGATCCATGCAGTACTTCTTGAGAAATCATGATAACAAACTTTCATGGGGAAATCCAAGATGGCTGCCTGGTGGCCATATTGGATTTTCGAATCGGACCAGAAAAGGCATCTTGCACAATTAGACCCCAAGGGGAACCTGTGTACCAAATTTGAGAAAGATCCATGCAGTAATTCCTGAGAGATAACAAGGTTTCATGGGGAAATCCAAGATGGACACCTTGTGGCCATATTGGATTTTCGAATCGGACCAGAAAAGGTATCTTGCACAACTAGACCCCAAGGCGAACCTGTGTACCGAATTTGAGAAAGATCCATGCAATACTTTCTGAGAAATGACAATAAAGTTTCATGGGGAAATCCAAGATGGCTGCCTGGTGGCCATATTGGATTTTCGAATCGGACCAGAAAAGGTATCTTGCACAACTAGACCCCAAGGGGAACCTGTGTACCAAATTTGAGAAAGATCCATGCAGTACTTCCTGAGAAATGACAATAACAAAGTTTCATGGGGAAATCCAAGATGGCTGCCTGGTGGCCATATTGGATTTTTGAATCGGACAAGAAAAGGCATCTTGCACAACTAGACCCCAAGGGGAACCTGTATACCAAATTTGAGAAAGATCCATGCAGTAGTTCCTGAGAAATCGCGATAACAAGGTTTCATGGGGAAATCCAAGATGGCCGCCTGGTGGCCATATTGGATTTTCGAATCGGACCAGAAAAGGTGTCTTGCACAGCTAGACCCTAAGGGGAACCTGTGTACCAAATTTGAGAAAGATCCATGCTGTAGTTCCTGAGAAATCGCGATAACAAGGTTTCATGGGGAAATCCAAGATGGCTGCCTGGTGGCGATATTGGATTTTCGAATCGGACCAGAAAAGGTATCTTGCACAACTAGACCCCAAGGGGAACCTGTGTACCAAATTTGAGAAAGATCCATGCAGTAGTTCCTGAGAAATCACGATAAGAAGAATTGTGGACGGACGACGGACGAAAAGCGATTTGAACAGCCCACCATCTGGTGATGGTGGGCTAAAAGGCGAGGTATATGGGCCGAGACATTGTTCTTGTTCCATGTGACTGGAGGCAATGTCATTGGTAGCATGACATGTTCATCACCACAACACTAACATCACTTCCACTCAACTCAGTTATCGTGAAATAAAAACTCTCTTATCTCCGACATAAAATGGATTACTCTCGTAAAACAATTCACAAAGAAATTATCAAGGAGATCTGGAACGGAAAACACATTCATGCGAGTTCTCCTTTAAATCACTGCCCTAGTTTACATAGTGTACATGCATTTCCATATTTAGTACATGTACCTCATCAACCAATCGGCAGTCACAATGAGGGTATCTGCACGATTTATTCCGCATATTAAAGGTGAAATGCAAAGGTTTTTAGATTCTCTTTTTCACATTTTATATAGGTTGAATAATGATAGAAATACCAGTCTATCTACTTCACTTGGTTTAACTTGAATTATCTTGTCTGCTAGAATCTTTTTAAAAGTTAGTACCCCTTAGTAGCACAGCTGAATTCAGATTTGCAAAATGTCATCGCTTATCTTTCCTTGATTGTGACGTCACGTCAGACCAGCCGCCCGGTGACTGAACGTTACAAGTATTGACGCCCGGCCAGATGGTCTGATGTGACGTCACAAACGAACGTCAAACAAGGGCAGATAAACGATGCGGATTTCATTTCTGAAATCGGACGGTCTTGAGATGCCAACTTTGAAGCACTTTTCAAAAGCTACCAGGAGACAAAATACTTCAAATAAAACCAAACAGAGTATTTGGGCTGATATTTCCATCATTAACTAGCCCGCGAAGAATAAAAATAGGGAAATATGAAAACCTTTGCATTTCACCTTTAAACTTTTCAGCCTTGTATGGGCCCCGCCCACTGGACTTTTTTTGCTCAATCACCATAAACATCTGCCAATCACCAGACTCTGATATTCGACGAACTCTCTTTTGCTGTTTTGCATACACGCAACTTCACTTTCTGAATGAGAATTTTTGGGGTAATGAAATTTTGGTAGGGCGTTTTTAGCCAAAAACATCCAGCATGAGAGGCTACCGGCAGTATAACACGAACAAAAGTGAGAATGATGCAATCGAACCAGAGAAACTTTTAGCCCATGGTCATATTGTTCAAACTACTACTTTAACCATATTCGCCAATGAAAGCGGACTTCTTTGTTTCTGTTGAAAAAGATGGCAGGGGACTAAGTTCATGAGTGAGTGAGTAGTAGGGTTTAACGTCGTTTTCAACCTTGTTTCAGTCATATCACGACAGTGGCTAAATGTGCCAGAACCACAGTTTCTATTACCCTGGACACCCGATCAGCCCAGCCAGTACAGCACCCGGTCAACCATCCAAGTATTGACCGAGCTTAATGTTGCTAACTTTAAGCTCGGTCAATACTTGGATGGGTGAGCTTAAAGTTAAGCAACGTTAAGTTCGGTCAATACTTGAATGGGTGACCGGGTGCTGTGCTTCAATCGGCATTCAGGGTAGGACACTCGCTTTTCCATTACATTAAAATTAAAAGATTTAATTGGATTAACTGTTGAATACAAATACTGTGCACATGTTAATGCCAAAAGACAGGGGTCGAAATATTCCAAATAATTTACCTGTCATACGAGACAGGTGACCAAAATGTTTACCTGTCACCTTTAAGAATTACCTGAACATGCAATCGTTGAAATTGTCACATACATGTAACTCTAGATTAATGACAAATTTAGATGTTGCAAGACACTAATAAATTAATGACACCTTGTTTACTTGCACTTATTAGCAGGTGTTTTGAATGAATTTTGTTGAAGATATATTTTGAACACCAAAACAAAATTATTGGCTACCTGTCAATAGACATGATAGAGGCAGGTACTTTATTTCTCTACCGGTCTCTTTCAAAAATTACCTGTCAGAGACAGGTAGACAGGTGTAAATTTCGACCCCTGAAAGATGTGTACCATCAATAATTTTGAGCCCTGTGCATGGAGTCACTGACATTACAATGTGATACTAATAGCCACCTAGGACATGGTTATCTTCAAATTAGCACACATAAAATTAATCATGGTTGCTCCCAAGTGTAAACTTTTTGGTGTTGCCTTTACATTTATCTGTTGCACTATTTCCATACAGTGAGTGAGTGAGTGAGTGAGTGAATATGATTTAACGTCGCTTTCAACACTGCATTATTTCCATAACAAACTGCATGTACCCATGTTGATACACACTGCATCACCGGCTAACTAGGAAGAATCCCCCAAAACTATCTTGCAGTAGTTTTAATATCACATTTATAAAATACATGAAAAGAGCTGAATAAGTCTGTACATATTAGAAGGGTAAGAGGAATTAGCCATGCCATCATGCTAAACAAACTGCGAATATATAGAGCAGTTTTACTTTGTTAGAGTTAGGAAATGTATTGTTTGTGGGAGTTAATTGGCCACAGTTGCAAGGATAGATGTTTCATGTTGTGTGGAGTTACCTCCCCTCAAACTGTGATACATGTACAACCCTTGTTGCGTGGAGTTATTTCCCCCTCAAACTGAGCTGAGATTATATGCAGTACGGTATATGCAGTACGGTAAGTTCCCTAAGTATTCGCGACCCCAAGTAATTTCGAAAACGGGCATTTTTCGCCAAGTCACGTGACACTGTTCCCTAAGTAATCGAAAACGGCCCATTCGCGAAAAACCGTGGTCCTA
The DNA here is from genome assembly GCA_036873755.1 of Hanleya hanleyi. NCBI lineage: Eukaryota > Metazoa > Mollusca > Polyplacophora > Lepidopleurida > Hanleyidae > Hanleya > Hanleya hanleyi. The sequence goes on along the minus strand of JAVTVY010045771.1, from coordinate 10,544 downwards.
ACTATTCGAAAATCCCCCATTTATTGTGGTCGCGAGATTGATAATATTAGTTAGTTAGTATTTGATAAACCTTGCAAGCTTTTTGAGCATTTTGAACGTAACCAATTGTAACAACTAAGTTGATTTTCATTATGTCTCAAACGAAATGTATCCAATGTTTAAACCGCGATTTCTCATGGTCATTAAATTGGGAATATTGCCGGTTTACGGGACGTGCGATATTAAACATTGCCGATTGAAGAGAGCATACATTCGATATTATACTGAAAATATCAAAATGAAGAACTGGAAGTTACTTTTCATTCGGTCTTAAAAAAATATAATGCTGAAGTTTGACCGGACATTTGAACCACGGGTTTTCTTAGTCGTCTGTAAATGTGGTTGGAGAGAGTCTGTAAATATGGTCGGAGAAGGTCTGTAAATATGTGAGAGGGGTCTGCAAATGGGATCTGAGAATGTCTGTCAAGGTGGCCGGAGATTCTCTGAATTATACTGTCTGAAATGTGAATTAATTTTACTGAACCCATGAGGTAATATTAGATAAAAACACGGTTGTACATTTGGCTGTTTCGTCATCATCATCTATCTGTCTTTGGTCATAAATATTCCAGAATACATTTACATCTGAAACAGATTGGACCAATTTTTTTTATATTTTTCATGAGTCGTGATCTCACCGTTACGAAGGTATATTATGAAGCGGGAACCGTGTACAAGCGAAAGTTTGGCCCACGTGCCATGCTATCCAAGTATTGATCATGTGATGTTATTGCAACTCCGTATGGCGGGAAAATGTACAACCAACACGTGGCATGTTGAAACTTTCATTCTTCCATGTCTACAGACGCCACCTAATTCTATGAAATTATTTTCATACATTTGTTAATAAAGGATCGAAGGGATACAGTAAATTGTTAGAATGGGCAAGCAATTCATGTCTTTCGTTTAGCCGCTATTCATGGCCGGATGAGCTCGTTTCAGCTGGGAAGATTGTATATCGTCTCAGACGAGTTGGCCCTGATATGGGTCTCAGTCGAGTTGGCCCTGTTATGGGTCTTCAGATAGTGTCGGGCGCTTGCTTAATTTGCTGTTCGTTTCATTGACATAAACAGTTTGAAAAGCTCTTCCACAATATTTCCCTATGAAGAGCAATCAAGAAATTATTAGGTTTGATTCTCAATCTGAAAATGACGTAATCTGTGTTTCTTCATCAGATCGTTATATATTTTCACATAAACATCATTGGCGTCACTGGGATTTGTGCCTAGTCTTCTCGGCCGTGAAAATAAAAAATTCTGTAAGAGTTCAAGCATGTCCTGAAGAGAAAAATAAAGAAAATATCAGAATGTCTAAGTGACAGAATATGCCCTTGTCCCGTATGTACTAATACAAGGATATACGCGAATTTGTGATTTTAAATTGGTCGGGCGTCCGATGAAACTAATCTCTTCATTGTCAGCCGATCATTGCAGTCAATTATTCGAACCTAATTTAATGGTTAAAGAGCAGAAAGAATGCTTTATTTATCCTTTGATCAATTGCGAATTATTGCCTGACAAATCTAAACGCACAACAAACATTTCCCGGGTATAATACTATTGCGTAATGGTTTCCTCTCGACAACACAACATTCTACACACAAAGTATAGTGAATGTCTCGTGGTTGTCGATCTTATATCATTTAAGAGTGCTGTCTGGTGTAAATATCACAAAATTAAAGAAACACCACAGTCAACGTATTGTGACCTTTCATTGTCGAACGGTATGGGCATTTAATATGGGGACTCTAATTTACGAAAACGTTTTTCTGAACTGACATGCACAAACTATTCAGAAGTGGTCAGTTATTCACGACTGCGATATTCACTTCCGGTCACGAATACTTAGGGAACTTACCGTATCCGAAATACTATCTGAAAATATCAGCATATGGCGTCTGGCAAGGTTTAGTTTTGGAGATACAGGGTGGGGCTCTGTTCCGAGTGTGGGGGAGAGGGGAGAGGGAGATATACCCCCCAGTGTAGTGAATGGGTGTAGTCAATGCAGTGTCTGGTATGGTATCTGAAAATATCAGCATATGGTGTGGGGTGAGGCTTAGTTTCGGAGATAGAGGGTAGGGCTCTGTTGCGAGGGTGGGGGGGAGAGAGAGAGGGAATCCCCTCAGGATGCAGTGAATGCAACATGTGGTATGGTATCTGAAAATATCAGTATATGGGGTCGGGCCAAGATTAGTTAACGTGATAGAGCTCAAACTTTTACAATACCTTGAACACAAAACTTGTATCCTGGAATGTTGACAATGGAAAGCCAGTCAGCCAGACAGCCAACCAGCCAGCAAGACAACATCAATCCATAAGACGGCTATTGCTTCGCAATCCATCCAATAAAATGCCATATATGATATAATGTGTACATAAGGGAACCTTGGTTATTCGTTTCAGTTACGTTGTATTTGTTACATAATGCAGGCGGTTTGCTTTGTTTTTAAATAGGAAGAGTCATGTGGGTAACTATACCTGCTAGACATACCGCTGAGCGAGTGAGTGAGTAATATTAATAATTCTGAGTGGCGATATTGTATGATACAGGTGGATCATATCACTTATCAAATTGTTGATACCGTCACCTAGTTAGCTGACATTATTACATTGACTGAGCGGAGTTGAGTCATGCTGATCTCCAATACAGGAGCACAGATATTACTACATTAAGCAATGCCTCCGTCTGTAGTTAATTCCAGCTGCAGGGATAAAGCTTTGCAAAGCTCGCTAGTGATGCCGCTTAATGTTGAAAACAACGTCAAATCCTACCTACTCACTCAATCACTAATCGTATCGTATATACCAATGCCATATCACAGTAAATACATAAATGTATTACTATAGTTGGTCGTCACATATGCTACATGTACATATAGCGAGTAGAAACATTTTCCAGAATACTTAATTAGATTGTGAGGGCCTTAGTTCCTTCTATGAAGTTTCTTTATTATGTGATATTTTTAAACAAGTGCCAAATGTTCATTCTCAACAACTCAGGACTTGTTTTTTCATGGGAATCCGATTCCCGTCAGCAATCCCGCAAAATAGTTTGCGGGAATCGAACAGATTCTCATAAAATATTAGCAATCTCTATAGAAATGATAGCATTGGATTCCCATGGATTCCCATAGAGCTGGGTTGCGAGAATCTATTTGGATTCCTGTGAATTCTGACGAAAAACAAGGCCTTCCACTGAATGGCTATTCATTTCCATTGTATTCAATTCAATTATAAGGAATTCCGACATCGCCTAGGTAACACAACATCAATTAATTAATAGCCCACATATGATCATTGCAGCAGCACAGCTGTGCCATTCAAGTATTTCTGTGTTGGAAATTTAATTCATGTCGTGTTAAATATTGTGGGATGCCTATCTAATATTCATTGTACACCAACACATTTAAAGATGTAATCAGCCTCAAATCTAGGCTGGAATCCAGGATTCTCAAACTCAGCGAATTTGACATATGTTACAACAGGCACAAAATGAAACACATTTGACCACGAAAAAATAAACTTGTTTCTACTATTCATGAGAAAATAGAAGGAATTAATCGTTAAAAATAAACGACATGGCATGCTGTTTATTTGTCCACGACCGTGTCAACAAGCATACACGTGTGGTGCATTCTACCAACGTATGCTATGCAACATTACCGAACCTTAGGCACGAGTCATGACGTTATCCCATGGCTGCAGATGTTCAGTATTCAGATTTGTGAGTCATTTTCCTCTCCGCGCACAACACATACTCAATGGCAAAACAGAAATCCGTCAAAGCAGGTAGAGTTTCAAATTTCTCTGGCAACATGTTCTTGCATTCGTTGTATATGACGATCTCACTTTCATCAAATATGATACATACGATGCTTTAGTAATCTTCCCTGCTGAAAAGCGCACAGGGGAGAGTTTACAAAATCCATCGATTTTGAGGCTGATTACATCTTTAATTGACATGCACTAGCATCATGGACTTACAGAGGGATTATCAGGGTTTCCAGCCACCTTCCTCATTTACGACGACGTTAATTGCGATCGCGGGGTGACTCGGCTGGCTCACAGGAATGGAAAGTCCTGGAAGCTTTAATTTGGTGTGTCGGGTTACATACAGAACTTCAAGCTTGCTATCGTAGAACCACTTAATGGCTCTTTGAAACTGATCTTGAATTATACAATTGGATGGTTGAAATCAACTACCACTCTAAATTCCACGAATACCGAAAGCGCTTAAGATGACATGTAATTGGTTAATAGCATACAGAAAGTGGGAAAAATGTATTTTCGATATCTCCAAACCTATTATTGTTATAATACTGAAATGTCATAATAAACACACAATATATTTCCTCAATCACAGCACAAAATAGTGATAATTTCGAAATGGAAGGACCTAATAATCCATAGAATAACAATAGGTATTTCCATTTGAAATGAAAAGACCTAACAATAACGAAGTCTCCGAACTGTCTGTGTACGAGTAATTTGCCCTTGCCCGCTAGTAGGTGCTTGAGTCAGGGGGGGGACAAAATGTGGACTAAGATGAAAAGAGATAGGTGGTCATCAAAACAGTGCAATATATTGAGCAAACGGCAATTCCAATAACTTCAAAATTGGGTTCGGTGGCATGACAGACCGCACTTGTCAACGTAATATTTTGTATTTGGCCGTAACCACGTTCAAGGCGACATTTTCTATTGTAATGCCAGTGACATCGTTAGTATAATGTGTAATGTCCTTTGTCGACGTCATGATGCTGTTGCCATATCTGATTGTTGCATGACGTCACAATACGTTGCTAGAAGAAAGATACATTGTATGAGATTTTGTCCTCCCCGATTCAAACGTCCTCTGGCGGAAAGGGGCAAATACTCTTATCATGGCAGAATGGAAACTTCCGTATTGAGGTGCGCCAAATGCTAGGGAAAAAAATGTAGGATAATGATGAAGCTGGATGACTGTGTGGGGGTTGCAAACCACAGAACTCCACTTTCGATATTGCCACCCTCATCTGGGCATTTCGAAGTGAAGCCAGTTTACCAGTGGTGTAACTTAACACATGTCCACTTGCCCGGGGCAACCAAAATCTGCTGAGGGCAGGTGAAATAGATTCGGCTCCGATCAAATTATTGCAATGTCCAATATTTTACCATGAAGTCGTGGTGGATGGAGAAATATCTAATTAATTGTGCATCAGATATATCCACGTCATAATATCTGCCTTAGAGATGAAGAATATGACAGAGCAAAGTGGCAAAGAGGATTTGTAGATACTGGAATTGGAAAATATTTTTACAACTGAATATTTTCACGAGGCTCGTCGATATCGTGGTCACCATGTGAGGGCAACCAGATCTGATTCAGGGCAATCAGTTTAAACTTTTAGCTTGCCCTGATGGCAACCTCCTGAAAAAGTTCAGTTACACCACTGTATACTACAACAGAATAGGTCCATTACATTACGTACATGCAAGGCCAGCAGACTTACTTGATCATATGAGTACGACATGTCCCCTGTAGTCTTTTTCATCACCTCCCCGGAATGGTAGTCTGAGATTAAGGTCCCCCTCTTTCACACTAATATACAACTTTAGGAATCTCTTGAGAATGAGGCGGTACACATCTTTCTTCGAAGTTGTCACAATGAAAACAGTGGCTTGGGTATCTGTACGTGTGGCAAGAATCATGATACTAATGATAGGTGTCAAATTCAAAATAGAGATACAAAATGGCTCCAAATAGATTGTATATGTAAATTCTGTTTCGCAGAAAACTATTGATTCTTGTAAGGAGAAAAAATTTTGGTTAAATTTGAGGATTTCCTCTCTTCCAGGTAGAAAATTGAGAGAAATTGCCAACAATAGATTCAATAGTCTCATTTGCAAAGCATATATGATTTGTGCCTTCCAGTTGAAGAGAAGCAGCAACAATTTTACACAGTTTAGCTTCACCCTGAACAGTCTGTACCAAAAGATGGTACCCAAAACCCAAGTCAGACCTCGTCATGTTCTGTTTAATATACATTCAGCTGAACTACATGGTCAGCATCTTCATACACAAGTCTACTTCTATGGTCACTCTTTGAATTAGCCTTGATAGATCAGACCACCGAAAGCATTCAAGCGAGAGGTGTAAATTTCATTCTTGTACAAACCAGAGATGAACCAATCAGAACACACCCAACTGTATGTGGGGTGATGTAGTCTCTCCTAATATGGTGGCAGGGGTCACCAGATACAGCATATTTCAAAGTTAAAATGGATTTGAGGTCAAGGTCATTGACGTTTCTTGTGTATTTATAAGTTTTTTTCAAGCAGAGCTGGTGGGTTGATATATCAAGGCTAAATCGAAGCTTGAGCGGAAAAATCAACTTGTATATGAACATGCATGATCACGTGCAGGGTTGAAGCTACCTCACTATCTCTGGAATATACCTGTTCAACTGATCAATTTACACACAAGTTTCGATGATTGACAGTTCTAAGGTAAGAGTAAATCCTCCAATAACTCAATCACAGGAAGTTAAATTTCCCACCACAAAATCAGGAGCTGATCAAATTGAATACACAGGAAGGAAGCAATCAGAGATTGCTCAATTGTATGCCCCCCCTTCCGCTTTAATCCGACACTGCCCCGCCATTGTTCTGTTGTTTATTGGTTGGTGGAGGCCTAATTTGGATAATCATAAAAATTCTGTTTCTGTCACTTTTTTTGCCATGCCTCACATAATACATATTCCAAGTATCAGCCAACAAGTGATAATACGATGTTTCGATGCAAGATGATCGCCAGGGCTTTCGCCAAATCCGAAAATGTGACCTGGTTATGAGACCTACATTCCTTGGGAGTATATTGTGGTGAAATTATGAAGCGATCAGTGAACTTTGAATTTTGCACCCAATTCACTCTTTTTGGGGCAACTTCATACTTTAACTTCAGGACCTATGTTGTCTGCTTTGGAATGTAGGATAACATATAATGTAGCCATTTTTCTGGTCCAAATCGGTTAGGGACGGAGATCCAGCCTGGACAAATGAATATATCCCATTCACTTTAGTTTTGATAAACAAAGGGCCATAACTCTTGAAAATATAACCGAAAGCAGAGAAACTTCACGCTGCACACCAATGGGTCACTGACCACATATCATGCAAATTTCATACTTGTCCATACAATATTAACCGAGATCCAGCCCTACAAGTCTCAAAGATTTGAAGAAAAAAGGGCCATAACTGTTGAAAATATACGCGAAATGTGGAGAAACTTCACGCTGCACAACTACAGGGCACTGACCACATATCCTGCAAATTTCATAATTGTCCATACAATATTAACCGAGATCCAGCCCGGACAAGTCCCAATTCACACAAATTTGAAGAAAAAAGGGCCATAACTCTTGAAAATATATGCGAAACGCGGAGAAACTTCACGCTGCACAACTACAGGGCACTGACAACATATCCTGCAAATTTCATAATTGTCCATACAATATTAACCGAGATCCAGCCCGGACAAGTCCCAATTCACGAAGAATTCAGGAACAAAGGGCCATAACTCTTGAAAATATAAGCGAAACGTGAAGAAACTTTACGCTGCACAACTGTGGGCACTGACCACATATCATGCAAATTTCATACTTGTCTATACAATATTAACCAAGATCCAGCCCGGACAAGTCCCATTCACAGAGATTTCAGAAAAAGGGCCATAACTCTTGAAAATTATACCGGAACTCGGAAAAAACTCAACGCTGCACATCTACGAGGCACTAGCCACATTCCTTGCAAGTTTCAATCCTGTCCATCACATATTAACCGAGATATTGCTCGGACAATAAATTCGGACGGACAGACGGACAGACGGCACGACAGACAGACGGACAGACGGACAAAGCGATCGCTATATGCCCCCCCTCTAGTTAGAGGGGGGGCATAATTAGAACAGGAAGTTGGCATAATGGTTCAAGATAGGCAAATAATGTACAATTTCTTCATTTAATTCAATGATAAATTATAGAGTGTGAACAAATTTATAATTGAACAACCGACTGAATTTTTTTTCATAAAATTGGGACTGATTAAATTTAAATATCATGACTGAATTCAATCATGATTGAATTCAATCACAGGAAGCGAAATAGAATCTGGGGGCGATAAAATTCATTAGAACAAGAGGATGACAAAACTGTCCAAAATCATGCAGATAATTCATTATTTATTTGATATTTCACTAGTTTTAGAGGGTGATCAAATTTAACAGACGATTGAATTTTGATAGGGGGATTAATCTATTAGAGAAATCACCGTACTCAGTGCAGCTGCCATTTCACGGACAGTCATGACAGTACAACTCTGGAATGAGTCAATCACAATCCTTGCTGCATCCTTCCAATGTGGATTTCTAGGACTGATTGCACATGCTCGCTTCACCAATAATGATAATTACACTATTAAATTGATTACCTCAAAAGCCAGGTATTTCCTTATGGCTGTTTCAGGGAACGACAGGTGAGAAGACACAATCCTAACATGAAGAAGCTCCAGGGTACGCTGGACAAGCACTTTGATAGATGCACAATTCTCGTAAAGCAGTTCTATCTGGAAATGATAAAAACATATTTATATAGACGGCAGCTGGCAATAATGTGGTGTCATATATCTATATAATCTACTCCAATAGCAGATTAGCATTCCCGCGTCCTCACATCATTGTACTTCATGTATATAAATGTAGCAGTTTGTGTACTCGTTGGCGTGATATGGAGACAAGCTAATTAACCAAGATGCACGAGTAAAATTATATTTAGTGATCATTAATGAGGGGGCCACAGTAGTCCAGGGGGAGAGGGTCTTCACAAAGTTTTAGGAATCACCAATTGCAAGTTTTGTCCAAGGCTCTGTTTAGATTGCAAAGAAATGATCGATCACCAAGTTTGTTTTTTTTTTTAATTTGGGCTATCGTACATGCGCATGCACATAGCATTTGAAAATTTATCCAGGCGTCACAATTCTAGGCCGAGCCCTGGAGAAAAATCTATATCAGCTTTGTCAATGTTCCCCGACACACTCATCAGTGATTGTCAGCCCTGTGCCCAGGGATCTACATGTTCAATCGGTTTTCATCTGATATATGTATGTCCTGGATGGAAAAAAACAAATGTAGGCCGCAAGATCGTGATGATCATTAACGTGGTTCTGAGGCTGAGAATCGGACTGAAGTAGATTATAATTAATCGTAAAGCCTGCTCACAAAGCAGATCAATCAGACTATTTTTATCCCGTTTAATAATGGCTATTGCCGAGCTCATGGACAGACGAATGGATGCAGGGGCAGATGAGTTCCTGCCAGAGACCAAGATAATGGGCATAACGGGACACCAATATACATACATCGCCTGCATACATGGATAAGCCAGACAATAAAAATAGCAGGCAAATTTGTATTAGCGGCTCATCCCAACACTCGCAGTAATCACTCCGAATATTTGCTGTATAGTTCCTCGTAATTATATCACGGAGGTACAAACCGTAAAGCACAAACAATCGGATCATCATAGATCTCTGCACGTGACATAAAATACATAAATGTACCCTAATGCATGCCCACTCTGTGATGACAGAAGAAAGCTGATCACAGCACTCCAGAAATTACAGATCTAACATACTAGGGCAGTGTTACAAATACTGTCAATATTTTTAAAGGTCTCTCACTCCCCCATCTCTCCAATATGAGAATGATATCATGACAGACTATTTATATTTAGATGTCAGACAGTGATCCCAAACATGCCAAACAAAGTAGGAGTACAATGGGTAAATAACGCAACTGTTTATGTGAAGGAGGATTGCACACTGGAAATGCACTCACTGTTGATTCTGATAATCATGACAAATTAAACTGTCACATCACAGAGATATGCGTTTCACAGTTACCCCGCTATATAATATTAGATATACATGTACCAATATGTGGTTGGTACACGTATGTCAAAATGACAACATTATGATCGTAACATCAAAACAGCCTCTCTTAATGCAATTTTTACTTTGTGTCACCCCGACTGCTACCATACAACATATTCATTCAAATGAGCATTGCTCAATCCTACACCCCCCATATATACATGTATGCTCAAGCCACTCAATCAAAACAGAAAGCATTGGGTCAGGTTGACCAGCGCCGATTTTCCCCAGGCTGAAAACACTCCCTGACAAACTGCTAGAATTGGGACAGTGTCAAACAGCAGTGGTAAACAAAGATGCATAACATCCGGCCCTTCATCCCTAAAAACCTCTGTCAGATCTATATATTACATAATACATCATTATCTTCGTATTTCTCGACCCCTGTGCCAATCTTTTACCATTACCATTCTATCATGTGTATTTAAAAAATTTGACAATGGCCTTGCAATGTCATTATACTTTCCCCTCTGCCAATCTTTTAACATAACAATGTCATTATACTTTGCGCCACAGGCCCGCAAAACAAGAGATTTGGGGG
>JAVTVY010045770.1:0-21596 GCA_036873755.1 Hanleya hanleyi | reverse complement strand
ATATTTTTTTCTTTGTTTTTCCTCATATTACACAATTATGAATGCAACAACACACATTATTCAAAAAAATAATTACTTTGATTTACCACCAGCAGACATCCTTAAAAGAGGGTAGAGCTGTAATGTCCATGGTAAAAAATTTCGTCCAAATACTCCAAGATGCCATCTTTTTCTGAGCTTTATCTCTGATATTTCTCGAAAATCCTCGGAATTCATACAGATTAGCATGGACATTGAGTTATCTTGCTCATAATGTTTTTTTTTTAATTGATTCAGACGGCTACTAAAGACACGGGTTCTCGGGCAATGGTGGAGGTCAAGGGGCCCATGTCCTGCCTCTGGATCATCGAGACCTTCACTGATAATCCAAAACGGACCAAGATGGAAATCAGGTCCATCTTCAAAAAATTTGGGTTAGTAAATCATCATTTGGGTAGGCTAATAATCAGTTGAGTAGGCTGATCATCGTTTGGTAGGGTAATCATCAGTTTGGAAGGCTAATCATCATTTGGGTAGGTTAATCATCAGTTGGGTAGGCTAATCATCATTCAACAGGTTGGAGAGAACCAACTCTTTTAGATGGACATGATGGAGGCAAAAAGGTTTTTTTGTTGTCCTATAAATTCAAGAGACACCCGCCATAGGCGACCATAGACATATACATGTATATCTGCATCGGGGCGACCATAGACATACATGTATATCTGCATCGGGGCGACCATAGACATATACATACATATCTGCATCGGGGCGACCATAGACATATACATGTATATCTGCATCGGGGCGACCATAGACATATACAGGTATATCTGCATCGGATGGTATTGAAAAAAACAATTTGTCGTCTTTCTAATTTGCATACGAATGTTTTTTTTTCTGTTAATGATTAGACTATGCACACTTTCATTGGAAAACCACTGTTATACCATGTAACAATTATATTCAAAGTAAGTCACCTGAATATTTTGAAGCGTTAAATGAATAAGTCAATCTTGAGTTATTTAAAAGCAAAAACAACCTTTTTTACCTCTATTTTTAAATTGAAGAAGGCTCATCATCATTTGCTCTTCATTTAAATATGCTCATCATTTTAGTAGGCCCATCATCATTCGAAAAAAGCACATTGTCATTCAAGGAGGTTTATAATATGTGTATTACTGGCATGGGAAATAATCATCTTAGCGAGCTACAATCTCAGTAAACTCAGATATAATATCACGGAATATATTTTATGACAGTTTTATGTTTATTTTTGCCTCCAATCTTGAAAAAATAAAAATCCGCCCATCAAACAAAATATAAAATTGGGAAGACGAATAATGGCATGGGTCTTAAATATGTACCATACATAATCATTAAACCTCATATACATGTACAGAGTATTCTTAATCGTGTTATTTGGACAGAGGCTCTGTGGGGGACTCAGGCACTGTCACGAATGGCTTTGAGAAAAAGGGAGTGATACTAGTGGCTTTAGAAGAAACAAAACCAGACATGGACCAATATATGGAGGTTGCCATAGAAACTGGTGCAGAAGAGGTTGAAGAGACTGAAGATGAAGAGGGCAATACAATGTTGGAGGTAAGAAAGAGCATACTCCGGAATACATATTGTTTCTCTGGATTTTAAACATGTTAAAGGATTGCTTCGCTCGATTCAAATATGCTTCTATCATGAAGATGTGTGCTTATTAATAAAGTGTGTCAAATACTTCTTCTCACTGAAGACCGGAAAGTATTATTTTATTCATTTATCTGCCTTAGTCCCGAGCATCTGGATGCCACCATTTTCCAGGCTAGAGCACCAAATAATGTCACACCAACATGACCAATGTCATACAATTCTAAAGTTTAAGGCCTGGATGTCATAATGAAAAGAGCAGCAAACAGATGGAATATCAATTTGTTAAAGATGTAATCAGCCTCAAATCTGGGCTGAAATCGATGTTTCTCAAACTCAGCGCAAGTGACATATGTTACAACAGGTACAAAATGAAACCGGAACCGGAATATATCTTTAAAAATAAACAGCATGGCATGCCGTTTATTTTTTCACGGCCATGTCAACAAGCGTATACACGTGTGATGCATTCTACGAACGTATGCTATGCGACATTACCGAACCGTAGGCATGAGCCATGACGTTATCTCATAACTGCAGCATTCAGATTCGTGAGCGTCGCTACGTCACGTCATTTTCCTCTCCGCGTACAACACACACTCAATGGCGAAACAGAAAGCCAGTCGAAGCGAGCAGAGTTTCAAATTTCTCTGACAAGATATTCTTGCATTCGTTATATATTGGCGATCCCACTATCATCAAATATAGTACATATGATGTTTTAGCAAACTTCGCCGCTGAATAATGCACAGGGGAGAGTTTACAAAATACATCCATTTTGAGGCTGATTACATCTTTAACAAATGAAATCTGTTCTGTTGACTGATGATGTTGGTTGGCTGACGTATTAATATTCAGTTTTCAGGTTAATGTTTTGTGATCACCCTTTGTCTTTTGACGTGTTTGATGATGAAGATTTATACACACATTATTACTTCTGAAATAACCATCAGAATGTTATGAAACTTTGCAGATGTGCTTAATAACAAGTATTATTATACCTCATGTAAATTTGTAATGTTTTCATTGGTTGGCAACCTGTCACGTGTCATTCTACAAATCGTGATATTCAGTGATGACGCAGTCATATCTTGCCTTACCGTTGAATAAATGTCATGTACCATGGCAGAGCGTTGGACATGACAAATTGTTCCACGGTGACATCTGCCAGACCAAGAGTTGCCGCCCATAGTGCGCGCGCCAACATACTTCCCAAAAAGAAGATTGATGTTTATCTTCGTCGCTCGTTGAAATTAGTGAATGTGATTTGGTAATTGACTGAAATAAATTTGGCATCTTTTGAAAAGGTACGTAAGATCACCGAGAACGTTACTCATCCAAATTATGCGATTGTGTCGACAAACGAACCGAGATCGAACAGTCGATCTCACGGCGTTTTGAAATCAACAACGGTCCCGCAGTGTTGAACACAATATGCTTATTTCACCGTACCATTCTCATTCACATTTTATTGAAATAGGACATTCGGTATAATAAATATAATTATTATCGCGTATAATCGCGCTGCACACTCGTTGTACATGACTTGTCTCGAGCTGACAAATCGTGATGTCCCACTCTATAACATGCAATAATTGTATAATATCTTTCTTAAATTACCAACAGTAAACTTAGTAAACTTTCTGCAGTTTTGTGATCAGTTTTCATGTTAAATTTTGTGGTGAACACGACAGCACCCCAGGTCAATCCCTGAGGTGAACACGACAGCACCCCAGGTCAATCCCTGAGAGTCCAGTTAACCATGTTAACTGTGAGATTTTATTTCCGGTTCTCATCAGATCACCGCGAAGCTAAGCAACGTTAAGCTCGGTCAATACTTGGATGGGTGAAAGCATACTGTACTGGCTGGGCTGATCAGTGTCCAGGATAATAGGAACTGTGGACACTCGTGTTCTGGCATATGTATAGGAACCATCGTGATATGACTGAAACAAGGTTGAAAACGACGTTAAACCCTACCACTCCCTCATTCTCATGTATTTTCTGTCTGTATTTTTTCCAGTTCGTCTGTGACCCTGATGACCTCCACAGTGTGAAGAAGGGATTAGAGGGGAGAAAACTGGAGGTGAAAAGCTTCGAGATCTGCTACAGTCCTCGAAGCCTCACCGAGCTGAACCCAGAAGATCTTGAGAAAGTTGAGAAGCTTGCTGAGAAGATCCACGATCATCCAGATGTGGTCAAAGTCTCTGACAATATCCAAATGCCTGAGTGATATGACCCAATGTCATTTGGTCACACAGAATGTATACCGTTGGGAATGCCATATGTATTGTTGGCTTAAAGTGTAACTGTGTTACCTTTGCAGGTTGATGTCAAATTGCAGTGTGACTAACGTCACAGCACCTACGAAGTAGGGTTTGATATGATTTAAGTCTGTACCGTCACCGTCCCTAAGACTGAAAAATTCAGGGAGTAATCCAAACGGGTCTTGATACCGGCCCAAACTGGCGAGCCCAAATACTGTCAAACAAAATTGAATATCAGCTAAAATCTAAACTAAAGCCACTTAAATTCGCTCTAATGGTCTTATTTTCATTATTTATTCGAAGAAGTAACTGATTATTTTCTGTGTACAGCCGGTGGAAACATTAAATTCCAACTCGCATCGTGCTTCTTGACTAAATCCATGGAGCTATGATAGCACTCCATCTCCAGCTAACCAACTGCTACTACAGACTGTCCTGAGTGGGGATCGAACACCCGATCCTCGTGCCGACAACCGACCTCTCTAACCCACTCGGCCACCGAATCACTCTACAAGAGACTGTGTTTAAAGTCTATTAATTCTTCGCATACGCTTCGCACATGCGCTTGTTTTACCTAGAAGAACTATGATGTCATCTGGTTTGTGTTTGATAGTCCCTGCTCTTCTCCCCTGCATACCGCTCTTCAGTGCCCGAGGGAGAAATGGGTATGCGGTAAATCCAGGAAGTGAAATGTCACCCGTTTTAGTACTGAATAAGTAGCAGTCTGTTATATGTCTCGCTTGACTCCTGTTGGTTTGCTCTCATAGCTGATCCATGTGGGCAGCCATTTTAGCCTGTTTTAAACCCACTGCACATCGGTTTTGCACAGAGGTTATATCCGGTGGACCAGGCTTCCTGGTATCGGGGGAACCTTCAAAAGTCACAATGAAATATACAACCGAGGGTTCCTGATGTGCATAGATAACAGTCATGACCGTGCACTCGTGGAGCCATCAGTAAATAATAAAAATATTTATAAAACAAATTTTCATCAACAGTAGGTCAGCTCAGAACTAGCTGGTAACAGTCCCCGAATGCACGTTCATGCCAAAAATCAAGGTTCTAATGTCAACGGGTCTCCTTATTTTGCCGACGAAAAAATTCGGATGGACTGACTGACTGACTACCGGACAATTTGCAAATGGTAGCCTACTTCGTAGGAATATTGAAGATAATCCTCCACATTATAGGATTTATACCCTGTTTCTTATTTTACGACTTCAATTTTAATAGTTTCAATGTTGTTAATGTTTTAATAGTGCACAGTCCACAAGCATGTCGGAATTTGTGACATTATTATGGAACAATTACCAAAGTCGCAGCACAACATTGTTACAACAAATCTGCCCCATTCTCTGCATTGCCGCGACGGTGCAGGACACTCGATGTATACGTCATCTTCGACTTCAAACATGTCAAAAGAGGCATAACATTTCTCTCCCACTGTGGAAAGCGGCCTTTGAATCCTCTGAGACAGAATACGAGTGAATGTTGGAGAAAAACTTTATTATGTTTTATTAATCACATCGTTATCTTGAATATGACGTACAGCTACACAAGTACCACAGTTACATGTACACTTTAAGGACCTGGTGCAGTTTAGTGATGTTTTGGACTCCATGAGGTGCGGTTTGGAATGTCAAAATAAAATATCGCTACAGAAATTTTAAAGTTAGATTAAGGTATATTAGGTCTAATAATTCAATCACAGGAAGTGAAATTTTCTACTATAAAATCAGGGTTGATAAAATTAACAGGAAGTTGGACAAAATCATTTAGATTCGTGCATATAATTATTTCTTCATTATTTTCAAGGTCATCAAATAGATGTTTGAATTTTATACCCAAATTTGGGGGTGATTGAATTTTGATAGGGGATTTGAATTATCAGATGGAATAGTTTGACTTGTTGTATGGTGGGAGTATTTTCCAGGCCCTGGATTTTAGGGTTTTTCAATCCCAGCTTGTTCCTACGAAGTAGGCTCTCATTTGCAAATTGTCCGGTATTGAGCATGATGAGTGAGTGAGTGAGTCCATCCGAATCCTTTCTCCAGCAAAAGAAGTAGAACCGTTGACATTAGAACTTTGATTTGTGGCATGAACATGCATTAGGGTACTGCTATCAGCAAGTTCTGAGCTGATCTACTTTTGATGAAAATTTAACCTACTTCAAATTGGCAAAAACATGTCTCAATGCCTCCTATGACCATGGAAATTATGACCATGGAAATTATGGTCAGTCTTATCAAACCCTACTTCGTAGGTCCTGTGACGTTAGTCATCAAACTAGTCATCAAAATCATCTATTTCAAGGTTAAAATAACCCCCTTTTCCCTCCGTACACATCTGAAGCCAGCCCAAAACCAAGATAAACTTTTCCCAGAAATATTGGACATACACATGTACAATGCAGCGTCTAGTACTAATTCATATAACAGCATTAGCCCCAAATACAAAGAATAACAACAAAAGTATACGTAAACAGAGGCTGATTTTCTGCGAAAGAGAAGCAGAAAAAGTATTAAACAATTTACATGTAATTTTCACATTTCTAAGCTAAAAGCTACCTTTGACAAGGACTGACCCACCCAGCCTCTCCGCTTGAGCCTCTACCATGTGGTGTAGAAGAGGAAGTTCATAGCATTGGGATGTTCGTGCATGGGCAATGAAACAGGAAATACTGTGGGATATTTGCATTTCTTTACTTGATTAAGGGGTATTAGATACTAAACCCACATGCAAATATGGTAGGTTTTTAGCTTAAAATGTGAAAATTACATGTAATTTATTTTTATTTTAAGCTGACTGAAAAATTTCTTTTCTAAGCGATATTTCATTTTGGCACTCCAAACCACACCTCATGGGGCCAAAATCTCACGAAACCATACCAGGTCCTTTCTGGTGGATGACTCCTCCCAAATAGTGCTGAAATGGTTGAAATGTGCCCATGAACAGTTAAACAGTTGTGGGTATCCGGTTACCAAATTACTGACCCAAAATTTAATGATGACCCCTTCAAATGATAGAGGACTGGGCATCATGGAACACAAACTGAACGGATAGCTATAATTTGTCATGAGATCGCCCACTTGATGATAAGAACATCTTTACAAAATTTCAGATGTACATGTACTTGTACAGCTTCAATTATTCAGTCTGTATTCCACTCAAAATATTGGCACAGACCAACTTAAGTTGAAGATTTTACAACACTGCTGAATAAGAAGGCTGTTGGCGAATGGAGGTGAAATTTAAGAATACCACTGTGGACATTTAAGAAAACCACTGAATGGAATGTGTTTTTAAAATTGATGGTGGGCTGTTCAAATCACTTTTCGCCCGTGGTCTGTCGTCCGGTCCATCTGTCATCCATCGTCAGTCCGTCCGTAAACAATTCTTGTTATCGCGATTTCTCAGGAACTACTGCATGGATCTTTCTCAGATTTGGTATACAGGTTCCTCTTGGGGTCTAGTTGTGCAAGATACCTTTTCTGGTCCGATTCGAAAATCCAATATGGCCACAAGGCAGTCATCTTGGATTTCCCCATGAAACTTTGTTATCGCGATTTCTCAGGAACTACTGCATGGATCTTTCTCAAATTTGGTACACAGGTTCCCCTTTGGGTTCTAGTTGTGCAAGATACCTTTTTCGGTCCGATTCGAAAATCCAATATGGCCACCAGGCGGCCATCTTAGATTTCCCCATGAAACTTTATCGTGATTTCTCAGGAATTGCTGCGTGGATCTTTCTCAAATTTGGTACACAGGTTCCCCTTGTGGTCCAGTTGTCCAAGATGCCTTTTCTGGTCCGATTCGAAAATCCAATATGGCCACAAGGCGGCCATCTTAGATTTCCCCATGAAACTTTGTTATCGCGATTTCTCAGGAACTACTGCATGTATCTTTCTGAAATTTGGTACACCGGTTCCCCTTGGGGTCTAGTTGTGCAAGATACCTTTTCTGGTCTGATTAAAAAATCCAATATGGCCACTGGGCAGCCATCTTGGATTTCCCCTTGAAACTTTGTTATCGTGATTTCTCGGGAAGTGCTGCGTGGATCTTTCTCAAATTTGGTACACAGGTTTCCCTAAGGGTCTAGTTGTGCAAGATACCTTTTTCGGTCCGATTCGAAAACCAATATGGCCACCAGGCAGCCATCTTAGATTTCCCTATGAAACTTTGTTATCGCGATTTCTCAGGAACTACTGCATGGATCTTTCTCAAATTTGGTACACAGGTTCCCCTTGGGGTCTAGTTGTGCAAGATATCTTTTCTGGTCTGATTCGAAAATCCAATATGGCCACCAGGCAGCCATCTTGGATTTCCTCCATGTATTGCATGGATCTTTCTCAAATTTGATACACAAGTTTCCTTTGGGGTCTAGTTGCGCAAGATACCTTTTTAGGTCCGATTCGAAAGTCCAATATGGCCACTAGGTGGCCATCTTGAATTTCCCATGAAACTTTGTTATCGTGATTTCTCAGGAAGTACTGTATAGATCTTTCTTAAATTTGGTACACAGGTCCCACATGGGGCCTACATCTAGTTGTGCAAGATACCTTTTTTTGGTCTGATTCGAAAATCCAAGTTATGCTTCAAATTAATATGATATTCCCCGAGTTGTGACGTTGCATCACAAGAGTTGGCGGATCAAACGGCAGTTGTGACGTTGCATCACAAGAGTTGGCGGATCAAACGGTGGGGCATATTCTATATATTTACTATAGAGAATATCCATACCTTCACTTTCTATATCAAGGAGTTCAAATGATTCCGAATTAAAATGTATTTCTTCAAATTTTAAATCACTTTACTCCATGCCGTTGCAAGTGAACTACCCTACTGTTTCGTCTGGCGATAGGCCGGCTACACAAAATGATGTCACTCTTGTGACACAACTCGAGAACTGTAAACTACTGCGTGTTTCGATCCAAGGGAGATAATCAGGATTTAGACACTTTCAAATTTTCAACATTACTGCACGGACCAGATCCTTCACTAGTATTAAGTTTGTACCATCTTACTATTTTTGAGCATGGTATTTTAAAAGAGATATCTCAAACTAGCCCAGTAAACAGGACAGAATTAGCATTCGTTCTTGATTATAAAATCTTTAGTATGTTTCATAGCTCATGCCAAAGTGTCAAAGAGATTTGTCTTCGCTTCCAGTACCCAATGATGACACGTGCAAAAAAAAAAATACTACAAAACGAAGATGAAGGATCCTCTGGACATTCACTTTCAGACTAACTTTGCTCATTTCACTTGTACTATAACAACTGACATGAAGTACAGTTTCTAGAAATGTTGAAACTCCTGGAACTTAGAAAGATAATATCTTGGTGTTTTCCAGTGTACCTTTTTCGGTCTTTTTCTGCAATTCTGCAAACAAAATTACAAATCAATCGTTTGTTCTTAGTAACAATGGACAAAAAAATCCTCTTGTCATTAGCTTACAATTATCGGACAATGGTGGGCGCCAAGATCCTTCAGGATCTCTCGTTAAGAAGACCGCTGAATAGCAAAACCATTGCAAGTCAAGGGGAGATTTTAGGAAGTCTCTTCACATGAAGTCCACTGCCAACTGTGACTATTGGTTTAGAATAATGCCGCTGTCATTCGCAGTAGACATTGTAAGGCCGGTGGACGCGGTGCAGAGTTTAGCTTGCGCAATGCACACGAAGCGGTAAAGGTGGGCAATGCGAATCCAGAGGTCCAATTCCCATTTTCAATCGCACCACTTGCCTCAATCCCCACAGCGATTTCGACATTGCACCAATCACAGCATCTTTTTCTTCATTTATTGATGACTTCCTCAACGTCGTCCATTTTGTTATACCCATGTGATAATGCTGTTGTGCTTTGCTGCCAGCATCTGGCATAGTCTATTTTTAAATAGAGGACAAAACATGTCGATTATCATGCAAACTAGATAGATAACAATTTGTTGTTTTTTAAAAAAATTGATGCAGATATTTACGTCCATGGTCACCTACATGTATGGCTGATGTTTCTTAGTTCGATATATTCTCGACTTTATTGGGCAAAAACCTTTCTTACATGTACATGTACCTCCATTTCAGAGAGGTGGTTTTCGCTAACCTGGTGATTAAAAAAAAATGTCCACCTGTGGTTTGCTGATTTATATAAATTTTTAAGTTCCATTCTTTGAGTGCCATTGATATACATATGTTCATATAGTTCAAAGATGAAGTACCCCAAGCCTTTCATTTGTTACATTCATACACATGTCAATTTATAACTTCAGTGAATAGAACACCACAACAGGTGGATATTTTTTTCACTCACCCGTAGAAAAGGGGTTTATATAGACGTCAAAATATTCGGGTTTTTTCTCTCGCTGAATTGGGTTTTTGTCCAAACAATAGTCAGTTTTTCTATAATTTTACCTCATTAATTTGTAATGTTCTTATACTTGAACATTAGCATTTTTGCCAGAATTGAGGTTTTCATAAGTTTACCATAATTTTTGGCTTCTGTATTGAGTTTTTGAGTAAATATTACAGCCATTAATGTGACGTCTATGAGCCCCTGTAGAATGGGTGCTGCCTTGGTCATGGTGCCCTAGTCCAAAAGTCGATGCAATTTTCTTTAACGAGTTGATTGATGTTTCATTAATATTGTCATAACTGAAAATGGGGAGAGAGTTCCGGAATTGAATAGAAGCATTCTTTGGATCGCTTTATGAACTGGGGAGATGCTATTCATCATGTCAGCTAATCATCATGTATTCATCCCTCATAACCATGGCCACTTTTGTTCATCTTTATAGTAATTAACACATTTAAAGTTTTCTCCATAGAGATGAACAATATATATTTTGTTTTACATTCTGCTTCATTAATTCAATGTCAGAAGTACGGTACTTTCTCTAACTATTCGCGATGGTGAGATGAAACTCACCTCTTCAAACAAATTGCCACTTTCGAATTATTTTGTCAAGCTAAATCCAGAAAAACTGGCATTCTCAAATAATGTGTCTCCGATTTGCATGGGAGATTGCACATTGTGCTTTTCCCCGTGATGAAAACAGGAGTTTTTGAAATTATTGTTTCGGGAGTATCTTGAAAATACTGGGTTTTCGTTTTATTAGGACAGGAAAATTAACAGCAGATAAAAATCGACCGTTTTTGAATTGAATTTGGAAAGCAAATAGAGAAATTACCGAATTCACGTCGTAGTCGAAATTGAAGAAAATACTGAAAATATTACACCATTTCAGCTTCAAACATGGCTGCCGTCTGACAGAATCTGGCCACAGTTTCAGATATCTTTGACTCTCCCATAAATTCAGTGATGACAAGTTATAGGCTGTCTTCTATCATGTCTATAAAATCATAATTCATTATCACAGCCTTAATTGTGATTTAATTTGTTATGCGAAATTTAATGTTAGGTGAAATCTAAGAAGACTGCTGAATAAGAAAACTACTGCAAAAGAGAGAGAGAGAGAGAGAGAGAGAGCGAGAGAGAATTAAGGTTTAACGTCGCATTCAGCAATATTTCAGGTAAATAGCGACGATCAAACACAATTCTAAGTACTCAAGCCAATAACTTATTAACCCAACACATTTAAACACAAACACATTAAAACTTATGCAACAAACCGATTTCTCTCAAATAACCCAAGACACAGTCCTCTCTTGTCCGACTAAAAAATCTTCCAAAGTAGTCTCTCGGTAAAAAGAATCTCTTGCAATCTTAAAATCTGTGCAGTCGATAAGAATATGTTTCACCGTGAGATCCTCGTGGCATGGAATACACCTTGGGACTGGCTCTTTTTTAGTAAATGTTCGTGACTTAATCGTGTATGGCCGGTTCTACATCGCCTGATCATGGTTTGATCGAAACTTTTCTGGCTGTTCAGATGAGTATAGCCTACAGGTTTTGTTTGTTTGTTTTTTTTGTTTTTTTTTTGAACTCGTGAATTTTGTTATTCTGCGAGTCCTGTTGAAGCCTTAAGTTGAGCTCTTTGCGTTAATGCCATACTAGAGAGAGCTTACGAAAATACATGCGCTGTTGTTGTGCAGGTAATGTATGCCCATATTCCGTCTAGTATCAGCCCCTCTCTTTCTCAAATTTTCGAATTCCTGGCGTCAGATCTGTACTTCAATATACAACCTTCGTCTACAAATGAATTTTTGGCTTCAACACACGGAATACTTTTTTTTCATACGACAGCATCAGTTTCCAATATGCATGAAATGAAAATTTAAAAGAACACAAGACTGTTTCTTGCAATAGAGGAACAACAGATCTCAATGATGACATCCTGGCATCAGGATGTTCTTTGTATACAATCCTAATCACCACCCAGTGTTCTTTAGCTAAATGAATCTCCAAATCGTTTTCTAGAGTATGATGTATCTCAGTCATACTTTGATTATTTTTGTCCATTTGAACACTATGCAGCTGTAAAAACACACGATGTTTCAAATGACCCCGATTTGAGCGGAATTAAAGACGAATTTCGAAACATAGCTGAAACAGTACTTCGACGTACTTTTGTACTATTGAAAAACTTTTAATGGCGACGTTTCATGGTGTATTTGTTTTATAAGTTTTTACAATAACCTGTTCTGTGGCGTTGATTGGAATCGTCCGAGTTTGCACAGGATCAAGCAAATGCTAGCAGGTTCCATACCTAAACATGGTATGAAATCCTACATGAAGCAGAATGTGATTCACCAGAACCAAAACAAGACGAAATAATCTAGATTGGTCTACAATTTGCTATGGGATTACCATGATTACAGCTTTTGACTTTCCATTCCGCAACACGTCTCAACCCAGGCCCACCTCAAACCTCAGTCTTTGAATACTTCCTGTTTAAGATACATAAGGATCCTTCACAACTGAAGCGTGATTGAGATACATTTCAACTCGTGAATATTCATTATAAATAATTTATTAAGCGTTGTCGTAGGGAAACCTGTGGCATCATCGCAACCCGTTAGCCGCTTCGCACTCTCTGCTTCAAGATTGCTCATATAATTCGGAAAGCGTGGCTGAGATAAAGCACTGTGTAGGATTCACTCATGATCCCTTCGTATTTTTTAGAAGAAATGCAGTCAGAACACCGATCTGTGAGGTCAGGTGGGAACTAATAATAATAACAACAATAAAATATTTATTTAGACTGGGTAAACTGTTTAGCCGCCCCGCGGGGCTTCTGGGGATTGACCTGGGATGTCGTTGTGGACACCACAGGTCATGTGAAGAATATGCATTAGCTCCTCAGACAGCTTGTCGTAAGAGGCGACCAACTGAGGCACCCGTGGGGTTCCCGGGTGTAACAAAGAATACGACCCCACCCGTGGGGTTCCCAGGTGTAAAAAGAAATAGGACCCTACCCGTGGGGTTCCAGGGTGTGAAACGGAATACAGCCCAACGTCGTGATGTGACTGAAATATATAGTTGAAATCGACGTTAAGTCATATTCACTTTCATTCACCTCCTGTTTAGCCTACTACATTAGTGTATGAAGTGAGCACGTAGTTAAGAGATAAACAAACAAGATACACACATGAGCAACACGTGTTTAGAAGTAAAAACTTTGGAGAATATATATATATTGTAAAAGTACTCAAGGGAAAATGGGTTTATAAATCTTCAGATTTTAACAGTTCATGGAATCACGTTTTACTGGTACAAGGACTTAACCCTATACCTGACCTTTGGGGGAGGCGGAAAGTGCCCCCCCTAGTGAACTTTTCTCTGCTGCTCCGAAACGGCAAAACCGAGGAGGCTGAAACTTGTTGACTTTTAAGCTTATCTTATTGGGGTCATTTCGAGCCCATTTTCATATACCCCCGGGCAGAGGATCATGGGTAAATTCAAAATGGCGGCCATGTGGTATCCGCGAAAGTCATGTTTTTTAATCTTTTCGCTCCATTTCTTCACATTTCCCTTGTCTAAAAGGCCTTGAAAGTATTTTATTTATGCAAAACTAATTATTTTATATTTTATTTGATTTTTTTTCGAGAGAAAAATCGGGAAAATGAAAATTTTGAAAAATCGACCCCAAAAAGGTCGAAAAATGGCTTCCGAGAAGATGACGACACTGTGACGTCATCATGGAGGCCATGTTGGATTTCTTTACAGTTTCTGGTAGAGCTTGAACCAAAGATACTGTGTGGTAAGTTTCAGCGCTCTAGCCTTAGTGGTAGAGAACATATATAGGGAGGGGGCACTTTCCGCCACCCCCCCCCCCAGGCTGCGATACACCCCAAATCGCCCAGGCCAGATAGGGTTAAAGGACTTATAACCAGGTTGGTCTCTGGTTATCACATTAATAAGGAAGTCGTAGTCCACGTTGAATATACACATAACTTAACTTTATTTACTTAAGCTAATCTTATGACGTAATATGAATTTCAATATTTACAATTGTACGGCACTTCCAGTGAATACAAGAAACTATATGCAGTATGTACATGTAGCAATTTACTTGTCCAAGGTTACCTATATACCACACATCTAATAGCTGCCTTGGCACTGCAATGCGTCGAATGCCAAGATGTATCCTAGAGCTAACTAACTTGATTTCATACTGTACAATATTTATATCCATTAGAGTTTAGCGATCACAAACATTCTGCACTGCTTGCATATATGGTAATTTATACCCACCTATAATGCTAACTCGCAATAAACAAACATTAAATAATAATGAAATATAGTTATGGCACATGTATATGTTATATGTGCATGTGTTACATCTCTGTTATTGTATATATTTGCACCACATCCACATACACAAATGCATTGTGTCGCATTCCATCCTGAATAGCAAGACGAGTTTTTCGCACCTCTGTCCAACTACGGTAGTGCCTCATACGTCTAATCTTATTAGTCGAAACATTACACCAGTAAAGATACAACCGAGAGCACATGTACTCTAGCACGTTCTTTCCCAGCCACTCCTGGCGTACACTTTAGTGTTCTATTTTCTCATTTCACGGGTAGGTTTCTGTTTTAGAGACAATATTCCGATCCACAACGATACAACGAACGATACAACGACAATATTCCGGTCCACAACAACACAACGAACGGTACAATGAACGATATAGCGACAATATTCCGGTCCACAACGACACAACGAACGATACAACGAACGATATAACGACAATATTCCGGTCCATAACGACACAACGAACGATACAAGTTTGAATATAGGCATCAGGCCCGACAAGCATTATACAGATGCCATCCACACCGAATTGTCACATCACTGATCGAAAGGAATTACTAATATGGCTTTGTCTACACATGCTAGATGGGGACATTCAACAGTTCTCAATTCTGACAGTAAGATGTCGAGCTATTACCACCCACAAGTATAGTCTCATATAATAAATTGGACATGAGAGAGAAAGCTTTAAGGTCTAACGTAGCTTTCACAATATTTCAGCTATATAGCGACGATCGAACAAAATTCTAAGTATTTCAACAAAAACCACTCAACCTCCCGGCAATCCAGAAGTAATCAACACAACACACCAAAAACATGTAGATACATTAAAACTTATGCAACAAACTGATTTCTCTCAAGGAGAGAGAGAGAAAACTAAGGTTTAACATCACGTTCAGTAATATTTTAGCCATATAGCGACGATCAAACAAAGTTCTAAGTATTCAAGTTAATAACTTAGTAATCCAACACATTAAAACCTATAACCTAAAATACAGCCTTCTTTTCCGGCTTATAAAGCTCTTCTAAAGTAGCTGCTTGATAGAAAAGAACCTCTTACAATCTTAAAATCTATACAGTCGATCAGAATGTGCTCCAGTCTGAGATGTTCGCGGCATGGAATACCCCTTGAGTGGTTCCTTTGCTAGTAAATGTTCGAAATTAATCGGGTTTTGGCCATTCTACATCGCCTGATCATGACTTGATCGAAACATTTCTGGCTACTCAGATGAAAATATCCTACTTTTTTTTAAACTCATAAAGTTTGTCATTATCTACAGCATCCCATAAAGATTGAAACAGCTTTCTCGCATAAGCACAGATAAATGGTCTGAAATCGATATATGAGATTCCAACAGGAGAAACCTCATTATCTAGTGCTGCCTTAGACATTTCATCAGCCTCAGTATTTCCTTTGATGCCAACGTGGCTAGGCAACCAACAAAACACAATATCAATCTGTTGATGAAATCTACGGTCTTATAATCGCAGAATGTTCAAAAGGGTCAACTTCCATTGTGACCATATGTCCGCTTTCCAGGACGCTATTTCGGCTAATGGTTCCCGGCATACAATCTTGCGACGACTACGACTTCGTTGTTCCCTGGTTCTTAGTGACGATATACGGGAACGGAACACGCACAACATGCACAAAATCTGTCGGGGAAAGTCACTTCTCATTCACTTCAAATCCTAATTAAGGCAACCGCTAGATATGTCTCTCGTATTGGATGTATGGATAGATAAAGACAATCGTTTTACGAGAATTTCCGCTTGCATGTTTCCCAAAATCGTTTCAGACCTTCGCTCATCAGTTTACTCGGTATATACATCAGAGCAATAATCAACAACAGAAGTGAAAGCATTGTGGAGGGAATAATTTCTCTCCATGGATAAATGAAAGACGTATAATGGAGTTTTACAAATATCGGCGCAGGTGCTAATCCCCAGATGAGGGCGTACACTTGAGGATTCCATGAACAGCATTTCCTGATATTCCGATGTTGGATGGTTTGCGAAGGAGTCGTAATACTAGAATGTCCTCCTTGTAAAGATGCCGTTTGCCCAGCGACACGCAGATTCTGGACGCGAGCAATTCTGAATGCAGCAAAGGCAATGAAAAATCCAAAAAGAAACGCTGGTAGAAATACTCCATAAATGGCGAAATAAATATACCATGTCGGATATATATTCCAGGAACACGTCTGAATTCCATCCTGTCGTGTGAAAAATAAAAGTGGCGAAAAAAAGTAGCAAACCAATGTAATCCAGGTACAAATTATTGCAAGAATTATACCCGTCGAAGAAAAGTTAACTTGTGCGGTCAAAGGTCTTTTGATGATTACAATACCAACCAATGAGGTGATAAATACCGAGACGCAATGACCTATTAATGCGAATAGCTGCAGTCCAAGAACAGCGAAGCAGATTGGCGGATCTAGATCCGCACCTTCCCTCATCACATCGGTAGTGACCAATAAAGACGGTAATGATAGGAAATCGTTGAGTGCACCAAAGATATTTGTGTTCGTGTTGCAGCATTTTCGAACTGTATCCAGTTTAGCCCATAAGGTTCCAATGATAATCACCACATTTGCAGCAATCAGCAACACCGAGCAGGTTATTAGTAATATAGTGATGACGGTTTTCTCGGTGTCACTTAGTCTGTTCGAAGAAAGCCCTGCATCATTAGGGGCCGTTGAATTCATTGGACAAATATCTTCTCGCTACCTTAAAAGCAGGAGTTATTTTGCCAAAATCCTTTTCCCAAACTTCATTATAATAATGCTCCCTGGGACACAATAAACGGATGAGCCCCTATATTCTTACTGTACAATCTACGTGGTCTCCACAACCAGATAGCTCGACAGAAAAAAATTCATCTGCCCTGTCGCTGGACACGAGTCCAACTAGAAACAATATTTGATAAAAAAATAGTCTATTATTCAGTCGTGGTCATAATGTCCTGTATATACTTCAAGGTTTACTAAACACTCTCTGATTCACAGTTGGCAGGCTGAAATATGAAGAAGCTTTGTTTGAAACAATGGCGGATGGAAGGATAATGGTATAACAAATATTTGTTTGAGATTCTGTGATATTTCATTAATTGTTCGCTAATGCTGGTGACCTGTGATTTCTGCTATGTTATACCACAATTTTAGCATATCGATTATTGTTGTATTTGCGCGTTGGACTGATACGGTAGCGCATACCATATAATAGTGTTCAGTACGTAAACCACACGATGATCAAAATCCTCCAAAAGAGAGAGAGAGAGAGAGAGAGAAAGAGAGAGAGAGAGAGAAAGAAAGAGAGAGAGAGAGAGAGAGAGAGAGAGAATTTTATCCAACACCACATTCAGCAATATTACAGCTATGTAGCAAGGAACAGCGTTAACCTATTATGGAGATCAAATGTCTAATAACAGAACAAAACGTTAAACCTTCATTCTCTCTGTCTCTCTCTTAGCAAAATTACATCATATATCAATCATTGTCAAACAATCCTTATTCAAAGCTCTTATGAGACTTTTCTGTCAATGCTTGTGGTGTCCTGTGAATGCAGCCATCGTGTTAACATTACAAACACAGCACAAATCAATCGTTGCGTCGAACAATCTCTTATGAGACTTTTCTGTCAATGCTTGTGCTGTCCTGTGAATGCAGCCATCGTGTTAACATTACAAACACAGCACAAATCAATCGTTGCGTCGAACAATCTCTTATGAGACTTTCCTGTCAATGTTTGTGGTGTCCTGTGAATGCAGCCATCGTGTTAACATCACAAACACATCACAAATCAATCGTTGTCGAACAATCTCTTATGAGACTTTCTTGTGGTGCCCTCTGAATGAAACCACCATGGGGACTGTGAACTCGATCTCAAAGTTCCGAATAACACTTTTCATGTTTACTAGATTTGAACACTTTATAAACATTTCTAAGAAAGTCTCTTTCTATCATAACACTGTCATCATTATACAAAAACCATATTCTGTTTTTTCTTAGATTTCTCGGTGAATGCACAGTGATGTGGTCCAGGGAATACTTATGGGAGCAGAAGTCTTCTTCATTGAACTAGCGTGATGTTTATAGTGTATGGGACATATGCCTTTGAGTAGCACTATTAGTGAGGTGGCTTACAAAAAGATCGTGACACACTGGACCAAAGCACCAAACTTGGCACATCCATTACTTGAGGCATACAGAACAATAACAGAAGGGGTGCCCATCACTTTGGATCATGTGACGCCCTCTGGCCCCCAAAAGGGCATTTAACCCTATCTGGCCTGGGCTTTTTGGGACCTGTCGTGGCCTGGGGGCATTCTCTTATCCCTTGAGCTTGGAGGCTGAAACTTACCATGCTATACCCCTGGGTCAAGCTCTACCAGAAAATGTTTAAAAAAATCCAAGATGGCCTCTCTGATGACGTCACAGCGACGTCATTTTTCAACATGAAGCTGCGCTATCGAAACCCCTCGGCTCTGAACCCCAGCTATTATAATGTAAGGGTGTCTCTACCAATTGATTGGCTTGTGGGAAGAAATATTTACCCCTGGTATTGTAAGTGTACTTTCTTTGAAAAATTGTCTAAGAGAATAAATCAATAAATCAGTCATCCAATCAATAAATAAATGTGATAGTATACTAACATGATATAGAAATAATATGCAAACTTAACATAGAAATTAGTGGATTTTGTTAGACAAGGGGCATACTTTCTGACACGACTCATTTTTGATAGGCATCTAGTGTCATTTTCAAAACAGATTTGCAGGCATTCTTCGCATTGTGTAAGAGAATAAATCAATAAATCAGTCATCCAATCAATAAATAAATGTAATAGTATACAAACATGATATAGAAATTATATGCAAACTTAACATAGGAATTAGTGGATTTTATTAGACAAGGGGCATAACTCTGCAAAATACTTTCTGACACGACTCATTTTCGATAGGCATCTAGTTCAGGTCAAGAGAAACAACTGTATCACGTTAGGATGTTGTATATAGAACGGTTCTGAAATTATCACAATAACAAATCATAAATGGATTTTTATTTGTAAAAAGGGGCATAACTCTGCAAAATATTGTCCGAGATGACTCATTTTCGATAGGCTTCTGATTTACGTGAAGATAAATAGATGTAACAAGTTTGGTTGCCATGCATGAAACGGTTCTGTAGATATCGCGGTAACGGACGGACGGACGTACGGACGTACGGACAGCCGTACATGATGACGACAATACCCCTAGGCCAAAGTTGGCCGAGGGGTAATAGGCCGAGGGGTAAAAACCGCATTTTTGGTTGATTTTTCGGTCAGATTTTCCGAATGTTTTATTTATGCAATTTCTTCGCAAAAACTGCATGATAAATTAGTAAATATTAATGTGATGTGAAATGAAATAGTTTTCGCCCACTTTTCATCGCGGAAAAGCAGAAATTTTAAAGGAATATGACAAAAACATCAATTTCCTGGTACCCACGTGGCGGCCATCTTGAATTTACCCATGATCCTCTGCTCGGGGGTTATGCAAATGGGCTCAAAATGACCAAAATATGATAAACTATAAAGTCACGGGGTTTCGGCTCTCTGTTTTTTGTCGTTTCGGAGATAGCGCAGAAAGTTTGATGGGGGGAGGGGGGGCATAATGTCCCCCCCCCTCCAGGCCAGGTTACTAAGGCTTAAGGGGAAATATTACCAATTAAAAAATAGATAGCTTACCAATATCTTCATTATTTTCATTATCCTTGAGGCTAGAAAGCTAAAACTTGCCACACTATATCTAGGGTTCCAGTGCTACCAGAAAATGTAACAAAATTCAAGATGGTCTCTATGATGATGTCACGGTGACCTCATATTATAAAAATAAGTCATTTTGTCTGATTTTCGGATCGATTTCTCAAACTTTTTACTTGTGCAATTTTCTTTGCCTAAATTACCTTGCGAGTTAGTAATTAATCATCTGGTGTGATATAAGATATTATTGGGTAGTTTTACGTAGAATAATACACCAATTTTGAAGAAAATACTCCAAATACAAAATTTTCAAGGTACACTACCGTTTCGTCAAATCTGAATTTACCCATGATGCTTTCTTCCGAGAATAAAAAGCCCCTAATTTGATTTGTTATAAAGGCACAAAGTGCTAGCTTTAAAAAATTGCGAGCCCCAAAGAAAAGTTCATTGGGAAAGGGGGGGGAGAGGGGGAGCTGGATCTGAATCCACCAATAACAATTGAACACAGGATCCTCCCCTTTCAGTATCATTTTTCTTACAGTGTACATGCATAACCGGCATATAATTAGAGTAATGCACGGGTGCTGAACCATGCACATATATATGTAATGGCACCCATTGGAATATATTAGATGTAGTTTTAGACACCTCCGCCCCCCCTCCCCCCACACCAATCTGCCTCTGAACCTGAAATCGTCCTAATCACTCCCAAACCGGTCAGTGGTGACAAAGGCCCATGAACATTCGACCAAAACTGTGGCCATTCAATATAGACCAGTGGTATAACATGTAAATTGTATGTTGCATGTTCCCGGTCCCCATTGCTTGATAACTGCCCTTTTGATTTTTTCTTGGTTTTAGAGTCCCTTCTCTGACCATATAGCGCTTTTAGCTATCCCGACGTAATTTCACGGCCTTCCAGAAAAAAAATCAGCTATTCATCTCTCAAACTTGAAAGTAGAAAGATTGAAATTGGAGCGATAAGCAAGAGGTGGGAGAAATTGACGACGTCTGGCGACTAAAAAGCAACCCCATCACTCAACAGGAAAGCTTCCCTGAGCACCAAACATGCAGTCCCGAGAATACGGTGGATTCTCGGACGTAGCCTTAGTATCTCAACCGCGCATTTATTGTAGCGGTTCATGTGGAGATTATGAAATATCCACACGGCCCCTAGCACCGGCTTAAGCGGAATTAGATACGCTAGCTCGGGTGCTGTGATGACAGATCAGATCAAACAAATA
>JAVTVY010045769.1:0-19982 GCA_036873755.1 Hanleya hanleyi | reverse complement strand
ATTTCCTGGTTAAACCCAATCTAGGTCAAACAAGATGGTAAATCAGGAGATTACCGTGATATTATATCTGAGTTTAATGAGATTGGGCTAAATCTGGCTAGCATGATGCGCCTTCGGCGTATATTGCTATAGACTTTGAGCTGACAATAACCCCCTCCCCCCCCCCCATTGGGAATTTTGTACGCTATATTTTTCTGAAAGCCCTATTTATTAGCGTTCGAATGCCGCCTGTTAGCATGTTGAGTGTTGGGGCTTTCATGAGATATAGCATTTTGAAGTTAGGTACCCTAGTTTCGCTCATAAATGCATGGAAGATGGGGGTGCACATACTGTTTACATGGAAATGTACGTTAGTTTTCTGTACAGGCATAGCATATTGGGTATCAGTGTGTGCATAATATAATGGCCTAAAAGATGGGATACAATGAACAACAAATTTGAAAAATGTATGACGTCATTGTGACGCCATAGCTGCAAATTATATATTACATATATATGTTTATATCGGATTTTGATTTTCTCTGAATTCGTAATGTCAAAAATACATTTTGGGAAACAGATAAAAATTATTATAGCTACTGTATGATTTAATAATTTGTATGATATAAAGCACACTCAAAGTAACATATTGCCTTCCAAAGATTTTGTAGGTGACATACCCAGATATTATGCAAGTAAACATCGCAGCACCATCTGCGTACTTCGTATAACTTATTGCTGTCCACTGAGCAACCCGGATATTCGCGAAATTTATCAGTAGCAGCGCCATCTATATCTTTGTTGTAAGCATATACTGATACGTGATGCAGATATAGAGCTATTCAAGCAGATAACCTTTTCATCTCTAACAAGTGCATATTTCAACATACGCAGTGTCTCAACACACATACACACACTTTTGACATTTTGTTAAATCAGCGTTTTATTGTATGAATAATGTCGAAGGAGCATCCCATTCAGCTGAAACCCTATACGGGTAAGGGAAAGGGGCATAGATCAGTATCCACCGGTCAGAGGGATGAAAAGGGGAGGGTCTGTATTGTACATTTTGATCAAAATAAGTCCCAACGGTTAGGCTTTTATCGCATTCACATCGTCATATGGAAATTTTCCGTGACGTTGCCATGAAAACCGTAATATTCATCACAAAGTATCCAAATTTAATAGGCTTATAGTTGACCACCCAACAATCCTGTATACCAAATTTGAAGTCTCTAGAAGCAATGGTTTGGCTTCTAGACCGGTCACAAGAATTGGTGACGACTGACGACCAGACGACCGGACGTACATGCCGACGACAAGACCCCGCAGCCTGATAGGCTGAGGGGTAAAAACTGTTAACCAGTCGTGAAATGGGATGGCTGTATCGAACACGATTTCCTGAAATACGCCGGTAATGGTTTGTAAACTGGAATTACCTAAGTACACAAACAGGAGCTATGGGTTGTTATTATTCATATTCTCATGTTTGGAATATGGTTGGAGGAAAACCCTTGGCAACTCGAAGGTGAGTGCATTGGGACTCCTCCATATATATATATATATATATATCTCCTCCATAAAAACAAAATTCATATTTGTCTAGTTTACAAAATTCCTTTGTGTTTGTCCTTCATAAAGTGTTTGATGAATTTCAGGAATTTCTGGGACATATTATTAGGTACATGGATAGGAAAATGTTGCATTACTAATTTACAGCCCAGACATATCAAACATTGTTAAATAGTTAAATAAATAAACAAATTGCTTATGGATAACAACTTCTAGTTTATTCAGGACGACGTTTCGATACAGGTACTAGTATCGTTCTCAAGTCAATGAAATTGTTAAATAGTAATTAACAAATTAAACAAATGAAACATGACATCCACCATCTTTGTCTATACATGTACAGCCCAGCTACAAGTGAATAAGTGAGTGAATATGATTTAACATCGCTTTCAAAACTATTTCAGCTACAAGTGTATTGTAGCCAGGACATTATCACATGGCTGCAGCTCTTCAGCATTCAGATTCACTGGAACGTCGTGCAGTGATGTATTCAATGGCGAAACGAAGTAGGCAGATTTTCTAATTTCTCAGACAAGATATTACTAGTATATGGCGATCCATCCCACTATCATCAAATATAATACCTTTGGGAAACTCGGGACACTGGGCTGGTAGAAATGGGACACACAAAAATGACAACTAACATGAACTCTCAACACTTTTGTTTTTATTGACCTGAAAATCGCTGATACTTCCATGTTATTACGACAGAACAGTTATGCCGATCTAACAGTATTATCACATACGTATGGTACGGGCTGATCGCCTGAGGTCAAGGGGAAAAATAACATTGGGAGGAGGGGGGGGGGGGATGGGGATATATTGCGACTATTTTGCAGGACTTTCATCCAGTTATGTGTTTTATCATTTGTAAACAGGTAAAACACTGTGAGATGCATAATGCGCCATCATACTGACAAAGAACGTTGTGGTTGAGACAATAATCATACAGCTAAGCCAGTGTAAGGATTATGTCCATTAATGTGAATTAAGGTAAAAAAAAAGTCTCACTGCAATCTAGCCATGACATTTTTTTCTTGATTTGCAAAATAATACGGACATATTCTCCAAAAGGAAAGCGTAAGAGAAGGGACACTAATTCCCTGGGACATTTTTTCCTTTAAAACCTGTAGAAACCAGTCATGACATGAAATATCAGTCACTTTTTTCAGCTGCCTTTATCGTTTTGTTTTTTGAGCAGTTGACAAAGTCAGACATCCAAAGCAGTCACAAACAAAAGTAATCGTCACAATTACTTAACATCAAGTGTTATTTAATGTATAGTTTCAATTTGAGTGAATAGCTGCAGGTCTTCGTTGAACATTACATTGTCACATTATTACATTACATTGTAATATGCAGAGAACACATCCCACATATATAAAATTTTGTGATTGCGGGATCAACGTTCGTTGATACCCTTACCAAAATCTAAACTCTGGTAATACTATGGTAATGCTGTGATAAGACTATGGCCCCATCTGGTAATACTAGGGTAATGTATATGGTATGCAAACCAGATCATATGGTAATACTCTGGTTCATTTTCCATGGTCTGGTAATAATGTGGTTTGATCGGAACTTATGTGCAAATATCGACCCTGCTGTGGTAATACTATGGTAAGAATCAAACTTTAGTTTTTATTATTACCTCCGTCGATCAGATCTACCGCCATAAAATTGTCATTTGGGGAACTCACGACTCAATTGATTTCCAATAGGGCTTGCCATGGTTCCCGACGAAATTTTGAGGCCAAGTTTTGGACACTTTTGAAATAATCGGGAACCCTCATTGCAATGCATTTCAATGGGCCTTGCTTCTGTAGTCGGGTTCCACCTTCCATTATGCTTCACGTGTTACACGTAATGGCACATCCTCTCCCAGGGTGCTTTGCGCTACGCTGCATTTACCCCCTCTTGTGCCGACAGCCGAACCTCTCTAATCCACTCGGCCACCGAATCACTCTACCAGATACTGTGTTTAAAATGTAGTTGAAACGTTTCTACTTCTATAACGTGGGATAATGGATGTTTCAGATCCACAGAGTGCGCAGGGTCCCCAAGACAAACTGTCAGGCTACTGGGAACGCACTCGGGCACTGATCCTGGCCAACGAGGGAGTTCGATTCAACCTGTCACCTTGTCTGGATCAAGGAGGTTGGAAAGGAAGATCTGTAATGACAACCAAAGCAAATTAATGCAATACTGAATTATAATTCTTTGAGCAGGTATACAGGATTCAAATCGTGGTAGCGTATAATCCCTGCAAAGAAGATCCCTACTCTATGAATTATCTGTACTCTTATAGTTATCTTCAACCGAAGTTCAATAGAAAATATATACAAAATATATATAGCCCTAGCTATAACGCGAGCAGGCCTGGTCACAGCCACAGTCTGGTCACGACCGGTTCTCTCATGGATGGGTCCAGCTTCTATCTTCCTTCCCCAGGGCTTTGCAGTAGGATCCAGCGTCTATCGTCCTTCCCCAGATATACGTGGAAAGGTCCAGCGTCTGCCTTCCTTCCCCAGGTCTTCGTTCACTCCCGTATGGATGAACACTGCGTCGTGTCTCGTCTTACACGACCTGGCCCTCCCGTGGTTATGTCCGACGTGTGTCTTCCTTCCCCCGGTCTTCCTCCCTCGGGTGGTATGGACTTCTCGTCGTCGTCGTGTCTCGTCTTACACGACTAAGCCCCTCCAAGCGTTGATAACCGTCAATGGATGCGGACGGCCTGGGCACGACAGTACTATCACAGTACAAAGGCTTCTACGGCACCGGCCCGTCTCTCTGTAACACCGCAGGACTATTCAACTGCACGGCTCACCACAGCAGCAGACGGCACCCCTCGTAGGAATACACCCCAGGCTTCAGCGACCCCGCTCACGGCGACTCACTCCGCGGCCCGGCTCCAAGGATGAATCATCAAGGCTAGAGTTCACGGCTACACGGTCCACATAGGATCGGACATCGATAACACACGGTGGATAGGCAGGCACCTGGTCTAGTAACCCTCTCCCTATACTACTGTATGGGCACCTGGAATCGGCACCCTTCTTCTATACTACTGTATGGTCAGTTGACCCTTAAACCCTCTCTCTATACTACTGCAGGGTCTTCCGCAATAGATGGGCATCAGGTCTAGGATTCTCCCTCTATATTCTACTGTATGAGACAGTAGTAATCTAGCATTGGCCGTGAATTACTCAATATATGTACAGGTTGGTGAGAGACTGTACTTATGGAGGCGTGAATGAATAATCGCTTATCGTACGATTGACTGGGTAGGTGTATATATATCAAGCTATAGGCTCGAACCTATAGCTTGTGGGTGTTAGCGTGAATGTATTTCAACCCGTAGGTTGTGTATTAAGTACATGTGTGCATGAATAATTGTTTATGTAGGAACTGTGTATGATTTGGTGTAACTATATCCTCTTCACAGAGACTCGCATCCCCTACCGGATATAGCTTAATAGATACACGAACCACAGCGCAATCTTTGAACAACTGTGCGATACGGTTGAAAGCAAAGAGAGATGCGGCTAATGTATGGCCATGCTATCGACTCTAACGCCGTTAGTTAATTCCCAGAGCTGAGCCTGTACTGGCGTACGGTAGAGAATAAGAATAACCATTGGCGATAAGCGTCTATACTCTTAACTTCCAGCGCAATATCCGTTCAACTGTGCATTACGGTTGATGCCGAATAGAGATCGAAGTAGAGTAAACACGGCCCGGACATGTGAATGTAAGTGTGTGTAAATGTATGCAATGATGATGCTATAATATTCGGCGGCCTGGTCCCGGCACAAATTCGGCGGCGGTACTAATTCGGCGGCGGTACTTCTCCAATTCGGCGGCGGCCTTTCTCCGGTCCCTTCCACCGTCCAGACTGGTCGTTTGAGATAACTTCGCCGGGATTTCGAGGCATTGTCTGTCTCCCGGATTATTATAGTTCATTCTAGGCAAATTACAGCATTGAATTCCATCAGGTAAGTCAACCGCACACATAAACACAATGTAACTTTCGATTTCACAGTAGTCACGTGTCAGAACACAAGCAGTAACTGATTAAAGGGGATCCCAAGGGGTCGTTGTCATTCTGCACTTTCGTTACATAGTCATTCTTCGCGTATGCTTCGCACATGCGCTTGTTTTACCTAGAAGAACTATGACGTCACCTGTTTTGTGATTGATAGTTCCTGCTCTTCTCCCCTGCATACCGCTCTTCAGTGCCAGAGGGAGAATTGGGTATGCGGTAAAACCAGGAAGCGAAATATCACCCGTTTTAGTACTGAATAAGTAACAGACTGTAGTAGCAGTTTCTTACCCCATTTCAGTATGCTTTCATACCTGCCGTAGGGGTCTCGCCATTTTTTACAGGATTCTTGTAAAAACCAAGAACTGTTCCATCTGACTGTTTTACTGATCGCAAAATGTATATTTATCTCGAAATACACTAAACAGTTATTCAGTGTATTTCAAAACGCCAGTTTTACACAGCTTTAAGGCAGCTTTTTGACAAATTACCCTGTTGCGGAAATATATATAGGTGAGTAGCGACTGATATCAATTCGCCCAGTTAGACGGTCGCCATGTTCGTTCACTGTGGCAACAGATGACCTCGGGTCAACTCCGGCACAGTCCGTGAGACCCTTACAGCGCTAAATGGTATTTATCCAAACAGATATCTACCAGTGCAAAAGATCTCTACCCGTAATGAAATTATCGCAACCGGTGCGTGTTCCGATAAATTGTTGGATGTTCGAGAGGAGCATGCCCGGTCAAGGAAAAATAATCAGCCAAGCACCGAAAAGGTCTGTAAACCACACAGCTCAGCGTATCCATATGAGTATCTAGATTTATAGCACGTGCAAGCCAAAGCCTGATGTCGTTTCGTTATTTTTTAATTTGGGACACAGGATTGCTATGCCGATTAGGAGAATCGACTAAATCATCAAAGAATGGTCTATTTTAGGGCATATCTGACTGTACACCAGTTGTGTTTGTCCCTTTAATTAAGGCTTATTGTTCAAGTAACTAAAATAATTAAGCCTCAAAGTCGTCTTGTTTGATTGGGAGAAGAATTTCAATCAAACCCTGGGAGATTTATAAGCTGAAACAGATGAGTCTACAAGGGAAATCAATAGAAACAAAATCAGATTATCATAATCATATTACCCGCTCTCTAAAATGGAGGTAAAAGAGGTCGTTTGCTAAAAAGTAACTTGTTATTTATCTAATTTAATAGGCCAAATATCTGTCACGCTAGCGAAACAACATTGACTGGTTCTTAACATGGCAAATTAATTAAAGGACATGGAACAATAGATAGATTAATGCGCCCGACGTTTTGGAGCATTGGTTTCGACGGAATCAAAGTTATTGAGCAAAAACGACCCTTTTTTCCTCCATTTTATAGAGCGAGATCGCTCAAACATGATAATATGATTTTGTCAAATTGATTTTCATATTTATTTATTGATAAGGGTCTCCCTAACATGATTACGTTGGGGGAAAAGAACAATGTGCTATCGATACGCTGATGCTTTTGACAAAAAGATACATTTACCGGTACACAAATATAGGCGATTTGAAATTGAAAAAAAAGAGATGGTACGATAAGGTGGCATTTTGGCCTATACGTGGTGCGGTTGAAATCGAAAAAATAAAATGACTCCATTTAGATCCTTTTTTTTCATGAAATAGCACATGCTACGGATTCCAATTTCATGTCATAACTATACGTAATCATACAGCGATCGAGGTAGAAATTTCACATATTGTGTACATATATTTTCTGTTGCCGTAACACAATTATTTTAGGACATTTCATCTTTCCGATGAGAGATGTTATCAGGGGAGTTAATAACGTCGCGAAAACTATGGAGATAGGAACACTCAAATCTTTTCACATAAAAAAGTGGATCGAAGACCCACACTTTTTATTCGATGATAAAAAGATCGCATGACGGTAAACAGTGTCCAAAATATCAGCATAGCTCACATGATTGTTTCTGAGTTTGGAGATTGTTTCGTAGTCTTAAAATGCAATTTTCAACGCCATACATTTGAATTAAATGTAAATTCATATAAAATTTATTCATTTATTATCGATTTTCCGGTGTGTTTGTGATCCAATAAAAAAAACAATGCATGCGGATATATCTGTGAGCTTATGCTTTGAATTCCTTGCCTTGCAGAAAATGTATTTTCCATGATTTTGGCAAAAAGACGTGTGACGTGGTGATATTCGCGGGTATATGCAGAAAACTCTAGATCTAAGACCATTTAATTAATTGAAGTTGTTCTACAGATCAACACCCCCGCTACTCACACCACAAAATCTAGGGTTGGTCACTGGACAACGTTTCCATTCTCAGAAAGTGTTAAATTGAAATTTAACACTATAAATGCCCGAGAATTGACAAAAGGCGTTGAAAAAAAAGTTTTATATCCGACATTATATTGCAGTATGATAAGCAATACAACACTATACAAGTGTTAAATTCAGCCTAGTAAAGTGTAGTATAATTTTAGATATTTTTTCAACACTTTCTGAGAGTGTTACAAATATAACAGCTTATATGATGGTGTAACTCCTCGGACATTAATAATGTTAAATAAAACGATTTCATTTTTAGAGTGCTGAGATCATCTTCATTATATCAAGCCAATTTCTTCGTTCTCACTTCGAGCGTTCGGACGAAGGTCACATTTTGTACCGGTACGTAATTTACCGAGCTCACAATGACAAGACCGAACTGACTCGATCATCTTTCGTGCGTGCGTGTGCAACTTGGCATCAGACAAAATCCGCACAATATATCTCTGGTTCTAGGTCTGTTCATACGACTTGATTTGTAGATCTTTGTCCAAAACTTTCCATGCACCGAACCTGTAGAGATAGTTGTCAGGAATTGGTAGAGATCGTTGTAATTGTAATTTCCGAAAAGTACATTGAGCACACATATTTTCACATGAACTTGCTTATTTTTACCCGTGTATGTGAAATTTGACTGGAATTTGACAATATTTCGTTATAAAGTAGCCCCTTTCTATCCGGATTTCAATTCCAGACCGGGAAATTTCATCACATTCTCAATACTGAATCGTCGATGGGGCGATCGGTGTCCCTGATTATGAAATAATCAGAGGACGCACGTTTGAAACAAGAACGAAATATATATCCTCGTACATTTAGGCATACGCTGCGCTATATCATTCTGAGTATTACTCAGGTCTTCCTAGTAAACTAAGCTAAAATTGGTACATACCACGCTCGTAAACCCGTAATATTAGCTGGTGGAGATCGTTGTGCAGATGGTAGAGATCGTTTGCACTAGTAGAGATCTGTTAGGATAACGACCGTGGAGACGGCCCTTTAAGGACCAATCCTTTCTACAGCGGTGGATAGGAGACGGTGGTTTAAAGCCAAACATTTTATGCAGAGTTGGATTGGAGACGGAGGTTTGAACTGTATAATTTTCCTCAGCGGCAGATTGTAGACAGCACTTTAAATACCATTCCTTTCTACAGCGGTGGATAGGAGACGGTGGTTTGAAGGCCATCATTTTTAAGCAGAGTTGAATTGGAGAATGAGGTTTGAACAGTTACTTTCCCTCAGCGGTAGATTGGAGTCATCACTTTGGAGACGATTCCTTTCTACAGCAGTGAACTGTAGACGGAGGTTTTAACACTACATTTTTTCTCAGTGGTAGATTGGAGACGGCACTTTGGAGACTATTTTGTTCTTCAGCGGTAGAAAAGGTCACCTTTCTACTGCGGTGGATTGGGTATGAACGTTTGAACAGTATAGTTTTATTTATTTTATTTTTGACTGATTTTGACATGAGTCGGGATCGTAAAACGGGTCGAAACCCATCAAAGTTTCGAATATCCTCAGCGGTAGATTGGAGACGGAACATTCTTTTCTACAGCGGTGGATTGGAGACGGAGGTTTGAATATTATACTTTTTCTCAGGGATAAATTGGAGACAGAGATTTGCAGACCATTCCTTTGTACAGCGGTGCATTGGAGAAGGAGGTTTGTACAGTTACAGTAAACAGTTCTTCAGTGGTGAATTGGAGACGGCACTTTAAAGGCCATTACTTTCTACTGCGGTGGATTGGAGAAGGAGGTCTGAATATTATACTTTTCCTCAGCGGCAGATTGTAGACAGCACTAGAGAAGGCCATTCCTTCTCCAGCCATGGATTGGAGACGGTGGTTTGAAGGCCATTATTTTTATGCAGCGATGGATTGGAGACGGTGGTTTGAAGGCCATTATTTTTATGCAGCGATGGATTGGAGATCGGGATTTGAACAGTATACTTTTCCTCAGCGGTAGATTCGAGACGGTACATTAAAGACGATTCCTTCCTACAGCTGTAGATTGGAAACGGAGATTTGAATAATATACATTTCCTCAGCGGCAGATTGGAGACGGCACTTTAAAGACCATGCTTTTCCTCAGCGACAGTATGGAGACGGCACTTTAAAGGCCATTCTTTTCCTCAGCGGCAGATTGGAGACGGCACTTTAAAGACCATTCTTTTCCTCAGCGGCAGATTGGAGACGGCACTTTAAAGA
This sequence comes from Hanleya hanleyi, assembly GCA_036873755.1. Classification (NCBI taxonomy): domain Eukaryota; kingdom Metazoa; phylum Mollusca; class Polyplacophora; order Lepidopleurida; family Hanleyidae; genus Hanleya; species Hanleya hanleyi. Next base: position 9,836 of record JAVTVY010045769.1, on the reverse strand, counting down.
CCATTCATTGTTCAGCGGCAGATTGAAGACGGCACCTTAGAGACCATTCTTTTCCTCAGCGGCAGATTGGAGACGGCACTTTAAAGAAAAATCTTTCTACAACGGTGGATTGAATAGTATACGTTTCCTCAGTGGCAGATTGGAGACGGCACTTTAAAGACCATTCTTTTCCTTAGCGGCAGATTGGAGACGACACTTTAAAGACCATTCTTTTCCTCAGCGGCAGATTGGAGACGGCACTTTAAAGACCATTCTTTTCCTCAGCAGCAGATTGGAGACGGCACTTTAAATACCATTCTTTTCCTCAGCGGCAGATTGGAGACGGCACTTTAAAGACCATTCTTTTCCTCAGCGGCAGATTGGAGACGGCACTTTAAAGACCATTCTTTTCCTCAGCGGCAGATTGGAGACGGCACTTTAAAGAAAACTCTTTCTACAACGGTGGATTGAATAGTATACATTTCCTCAGCGGCAGATTGGAGACGGCACTTTAAAGACCATTCTTTTCCTCAGCGGCAGACTTTAAAGACCATTCTTTTCCTCAGCGGCAGATTGGAGACGGCACTTTAAAGACCATTCTTTTCCTCAGCGGCAGATTGGAGACGGCACTTTAAAGACCATTCTTTTCCTCAGCGGCAGATTGGAGACGGCACTTTAAAGAAAAATCTTTCTACAACGGTGGATTGAATAGTATACATTTCCTCAGCAATAGATTGGAGACAGAGGTTTTTGGACCATTTCTACAGCGGCGCATTGGAGACGGAGGTTTGTACTGTAAACTTTTCTTCGGCAATGGATTGGAGACGATTCCTTTCTGCAGCGGTGTGCTGGAGAAGGAATTTTGAATAGTATACATTTCCTCAGAGGTAGATTGGAGACGGCAATTTATAGACCTTTATTTTCTACAGCGGTGGATTGGAGATGGAGGTACCTTTCTACAGCGGTGGATTGAAGACGGTGGTTTGAAGACCATCATTTTATGCAGCGGTGTATTGCAGACAGGTTTGTAGACCATTCAGCGGATTGGAGGCGGCGGTTTGAATGTATCATTTTCTATAAAGTGGTAAACAGCGGTAGATTGGAGATGGTACTTTGGAGACCATACTTATCTGCTGCGGTGGATTGAAGACGGCCCTTTGGATATTATATATTTCTGGAGCGGTACATTGGAGACGGTACATTGGAGACCATTTAGCGGCACTTTGGATATTATATTGTTGCAGAGAGATGGGTTGGAGACGGTACATTTCACATAAGTATGTCAAAGGCTGTCAAGGAGTTTGACTGGAAGTTATACACGTCTGGAGGCTATAGTTGTGATTGTGCATCATTAAACTTTATCTATACACCATGCAAGCATGTTGTGACTGGTGACCTTGATATAGTCAGTGATGAGGACCTAAAAACATTCCTGATGAAGGGACCTAAATATAGAGAGCCCAGAAAAATAAACCGGAAGGCGGACCAGAAGATAGTCCTGACTGCACTGGAAGAGTATGTTATTGAGTGGTCAAAGCAAGAAAAACTTGAACTTACAGTACTCGCTGACTTGCTGGACCTCACCAAGAACAATGTCGTTGAAACAATCCGACATATTGACAGTAGTGCCCCCCCCCCCCTCCCCCCTAGCAAAACAAGTACCGAGAATGAAGTTCTAGCAAATCTATTGAGTAAATTCGTCATAGTCTCGGCAGACAAAGTTTCAAATAATATAATATTCATATGTAAATATTACTATTACCAGGTGCTTGTTGAGGAATTGAGTATAAGCATACCGTCGCCGAATACGTCTACTTACTCCCAAACAGCAAATACTCTGGAAGAGAACGTTTCTCAATGAAAGATGTATTTGTCTTCCAACCACTCATAACGATCTACCGAAAGTGTACTGGACTCCCAAAATGCATAAATCACCATACAAAGCTAGATTCATACCTGGTTCTAGAAGCTGCCCCACCAAGCTTCTTTCAACCCTGTTGAAGAGCACTCTTCAGGAGGTAAAAGCATTTCGGGAAAGGTATTGCGCCACTAATTCTTAGAACTCTGGCATTGAATGCATGTGGATGTTGAAAAACTCAAAATGTCTTACGGAAGAACTTTACGCTAAAGGTCACATACAGTACAAACATGTATCCACATGGGATTTCTCGACTCTCTATCCCTCATCAGGACCTTATTGCCCGTCTTAGTTCATTAATAGTATCGGTGTTCAAGAAAACTGATCGCCGACATATTAATGTCAGAAGTCATAATGTCAGAAGCCACAAAGCATTCAGCTCTACTGCATATACGAGATATCATCCATGAGATGTTTCTTTGTTTATAGAGTTGCTCGAATTTCTCATTAATAACATCTACGTGAAATTTGGCAATACAATATATCAACAGCATATAGGTATTCCAATGGGTACTAATTGTGCACCCCTTTTGGCTGACCTATATCTGTTCTCTTATGAATACGACTACATGCAGACGCTTTCAAAAACAGATAAATTCAAAGCCCGTTCCTTCTCATTCACCAAACGCTATATAGACAATCATCTTGCTGTGGATAATCGCTATATAAATCACGCAGTGAAGGATATATATCCACCTTGACAAGATTTGAAGGAAACTACAGATGGCCTCCATCTTATTTAGATATCTCTATAAAAATGAAGCGGGCATTCTCTCTCGTCGACTTTATGAAAAAGAGATGATTACAATTCAGACATATTAAATTATCCCTATCTGGACAGTGACATACATATCTCGCCTAGTAGCATTTGCTAGAGCCCGTGTTAGATGTATCGATTTTAATCAACGTCACAAACATTATTGCAGAAACTTGTAAATTGGAGCGATATCAAGAGGTGGGAAAAATTTACCAAAAAGCAACCATATGACTCTACATAAAAGCATTCGTCGACACCCAACATAAAGACCCGAGAATACGGAGGAATCTCGGACGTAGCCTTAGTATCCCAGCCGCGCTTTTATTGCAGCTGTTAGACAGGGCTATATCATCAAGCGCCTCCACTCGAAGTTTCTCAAATTTGGCGATGCATATCGCATGCCGATAGCAAAATACGAGCGTAGGGAGCAAGATCTATGGAGGTACGTTTCGTAACTTGTGTCTAATTCCGCTTAACCCGGGGCTAGGGGCCGTATGGATCCATGTACTTAAAGATCCTCATGCTGCTCATATGAACAGCCACAATCAAAGCGTGACTGAGATACATCATTCTCTAGACAACGACTTTACAACGATTACTATGGATTAAGAATACTGATCAGCGATACGGATCTGATATTTTTGGAACATCATGATGTTTGCTGGCATCATTTGAAACTGTTGCCCGTTTCTGTCTTGCAGGAAACTAGCCTATGTTTATGTATACTATGATTGTCTTTTTGAATTTGGTGCTAATACTGTTATATGGATATGGAATAGGTCTTGGATTATGGACGCGGATATTCTTTAATGGACGACGGCTGAATTATGAATGACGGACTAGACGCTTGTATTTGTATATCGAAAGGAGATGTTCGCTTTAGGTGGATATTTTTCCCTTCAGAGTCGCTCTCTGCTGCTCTATTGTCTCGCTCCGAGCCGGCCGGTAAAGTGTGACGTAATGATGAGGTGTTTCCCAACTCTTTGGCAGACAGGCGAGGCCAGTCTAATGGGAAATTCTGGTTCATATTCTTATACGGTTACCAGTAGTATTTTCATGAACGACCCAGATATTTACGAACAATAATCAGTTATATTAATATATAAACCTACTCAAAAACTGAAAAATCACTGCCAAATGTTCGGCGAACAATAATTAAGGAAGTCACTGCAAAAGAAAAAGAAAAAAAGAAAAAAAAAAAACATATTGGCACATGCATAATCACCTGGGAAAGCAAGCGTCACCACTTGTTGAGGGTCATTTCCTTAATAAAGGCCTTGATATAAGACAAGTTTAACCATATAACTTTTCAATTCATAGTTACAACTTTCCGCTGCCCTAAGACGAAATTATGTATGTGAAACAATTAATTTTTTGCTCTGCTGGATCGTCAGAATATTCGAATACTGAACAAGTGGTCTGGCTGTGTGTGTGGAGTTGTTTGTGTGCAATTCTATTCACGAATTATAATAAAATAAGGGATTATGTGAATAGGGATTCACGTCACTATTGCACTTTGAAGTCCAAAAAGAAGATGAGAGAAAAAATGAAAAAAAAAAAAAAATTCTCGGGGATTTGGGGATTCGAACCAAACTGTTGGTTTTCTTTTAATCTGTAGTCCGACACTCTAACCATTCGGCCAAGCAGCTGTTACAATTATCAACTTGAGGAATCATGTGCCGAATGGCGGTGAACTACACCCTTTCAGAGCATTACAAGCGTTTTGACATATTTCAATATTATGAAAATATGACACCTTTAACCAAAACGATTCTTCAGTATCATTTTGGATCAAACCTACCGCATTTTGATATGTAAGACTCGTTTTGGTTAAAGGTGTCATATTTTATATATTGTAATATGTGCGACTGAAATCTGTGTTGACACTTCCATACACATTCTTCAATTGCATGCTGTTGTTGTTGTTGCAACTTGTGCTCTTCGCGTGTGTTGAAAATAACTACTTATAGAGACATAAAACTACATCGATTGTGACTTCCCGAATTGGACAATTTACAATTTAAATACCTGATGTGACTTTGTATATAGTGCCTGTATTTGATCTCTCAAACTGCTGTGGTATATACTGTTCGATTCCGCCTTCCCCTCGCCCGTGTGGCCATGTTGTTTTTGCCGGTCTGTCAGACCTTCGACAAGTTTACGGTCATGATGACCCCAATGTTATATTTTTGTGTTTGAGCATCAAGCTCTGTGTTTATTGACACATTTTACTGTAACTATTTGTTCTCTTGTATTTTATAATTAATGTGGAATTATATGACATGGAAATTGTAAGTTTGCAGCAGAAAATGCATGCACTATTTTTTGTGGTTTTTCCCTACTCGCGTAGCGGGAACTGTACGGAAATTTCGACTGCTGTCAACTTTGTTATAACACTTCGTTAAATGGACTGAAGTAAGTATAATTTTTATGGTATGATATTCTACAGTAAAAACGCTCTTCGGTGCACTATGGGAGCCACAGAATTAAATCGTATTTCTATATGTAAACAGTGAAAGAACTTGCATGAACAGTATGGCTCACCACTATCTGTAGCTACCGTGTTGCTAAATGTCAAAACGGTCGGAGCGGTTTTAATTGTGACTTTTCTTGTAAATATTAAATGTATCTGGCAAATCTATGAGAATAACGCTCCTTATATTTGCTATAAGCTCCTCTCATTACCTGTTGGTTAATTATATAATTGATGTTAAACTTTGAAGTAGTTCCACTCAGTTTTCGCCTAGGCGAAGGTTCTCGCTTTTGATTGGATAACGGATGTCACATGACTTTTGTTTATAAATACGGGTGCAGAGAGGCAGTGTCAGTCAGTTTGCTCTCAGTTCTCTTCAGGTACGGATGGACCATTTAACATGGGCCCTGGAATTTACCCATTACGAGCCATATTACAGCAATAAATGATATATGGAATTATATATAGCCCATAAGAATAACATGTGGCCTATATACTAGTATGTATCGTGAATGGGATATATACAGGCAATCATAGTGGGTCTTATGGGGCTACAACCTGAAGCAATGTTATCTCATACTGCCTCTCTCATCCATGTATGCAGGGCTATGTGGTATTATTAAACAAGCTGCACACCATGGAAGGAATCACTGCCTAGCATAGGATATCCATACCATATTACTGTGGTTATAACTGTGATACATTGAAATTTAGAGCATGTTATAACGAAAGAATAAAGACAGTTGGTTTTGTTACACTTTATTCATGACTTGGGAGTTGTTACATGTAACCGTACTGTATCATGGAAAGGAACTTGAGAAAGTGATAAGTTGATAGTGATAGGTCCTCCTCATTGGTCCTCCTCATTGGTCCTCCTCATCGGGCAGCCCATGACTTGTCACAACAAATTAGTATGCAAATAAACGACAACTCCATCAACCGAAGGAATGTAACTGGTCCATCAGCATCTGAATACAGGAAATACCTACCGATCATTTACCTGGTACTGGTACCCTATATATGGAATTGGGTCCTACCAATGGGATACTCTAAGGAATCTAGTACAACGAACAGGTCTTGCTTTCCGAGATCAGGAGTGTAAACGTTGATGTTGTGCAGAGTGGGTGTACAAAAGATTGCCTCATCAAGGGAGGTAATCCATCGTCCTCATCTCAGATATCGGGCTGTTATGCACGAGCAAAACTCTAACCACTTACCATCAAAGAAGTCGATAGCTGCACATTACATGCTCGGTTAACCCGTGACAACTATTCGGCAACTTAGACCCAAAAATCGTTACTTTTATTATACGTAGAGGTCACAGAGACATCTACACTGGTATCCGGTCACAACCCTAGGTATTATATATTCACGTTTACGTCTTGAACACGTCACATAACTTACAATGGTGTCAGAAGTGGGATACTAATAAAAATTTAGTATCCAGTGATACGAACCATCAAGACTTGGTGAAATATCTAGTGTAACCCTGGAAACATTCAGAAAATTTCTTTGCATTTCATTATTGAGGCAATTTACATTATGGCTGACAGTCCTGACTTAGAGGTGACGATACAGCAAAGGGATAATACAAATCAGGCTGCTAAAGAAGGTCCTGCTTCGTCGGATGACGAATATCAGGATTCAGTACAATCTGAGGGTGGCGATAATGCTGATACTATTGGGGAGGGAAAGATAGATGAACGCACAGTTCCTAATAGGCGCCCTGGTCATGCCGGTGGTAATAGACGAGCTGCACCTGAAATGGCACATCCACGTGACTTTTGGTCAGGTAACAGTCACGGTGACTATGCACCAGGGAGGGGTGGTGAACGTAGTACAGTAATAAAGATGAAGCCTGATCCGTATGACGGGAAACATGACTGGGAAGAGTATTACTCACATTTTATGGACTGCGCTGAACTTGGGCTATGGACGCCACGTGAAAAAGTACTAGCTCTGGCTGCGAGTCTGAGAGGCCCAGCCAGAACTTTTTATATTGGGCTCACAGAGGATGAAAAACGTAGCTTTCCTATTTTGGCTATCCGACTAGAAGAACGGTTTGGTAGCAGTCGCCAACAAAACAAATGGATCACTAAATTAGAGGGGAGGGTTCGTCAAGTCGATGAATCTGTGGCTGCACTAGGTGACGACTTACGACAAATGGCGCAGAAAGCATATCCACTCCTCGGGGTTCGAGCACAAGAGGCTTTGGCACTCAATCAGTTATACAAGAGTGTCTCAGTGGAAATGAAATGTAGATGCTTTGATAAATCCTGTAGGACAGTCTCTGATGCGGTCGACGTTATTGAACGTTACGAGGCACTAGTTGGGGAAAAAGAAAGAAAGAAAATGTTAGCAGTTAGGGTGGTAACCGGTCAAGAATGCGAATCTAAGCAAAAGGAAACCAAAGTAAGTGAAGCTGACAAGGAAGATGTACAGGCTATCTTACAGAGATTGGAAAAATTAGAAGGTAGCAGTGGGTCGAGGTTTAAAGGCAACACTAATTCCAGTTACCGGAATAGGAACGGCCGTCCTTCTAATTACAGGCAGGTAGATGGAAACTGTTACATTTGTGGCGCTTCCGATCACTACTGCAGAATTTGTCCGCAAAGACACAGTCGGGCATCTGCTGCCCCTGTGAGTCAACCAGCTCAACAGGGAAACGCGAACCCGTCTCACTTGTAGGCCGGAGGAAGACGGGTGGGGAGAGGCCTGAATCGAACAGTTTAGAAGAATCTATTGTTAAAGAGAGTGATGAAAATAATGCATCTAGCGGACAAAGAAGCACTATACGAATGGGTCAACTTGGCGATAAAATTGACAAATGGGATAATGGCTTATTCGTGTCATCTATCATAGATGGACTGAGTGAATCAGTACACTTACTAGTTGACAGTGGATCCACTAAGACGCTGCTATCGTCAGAAGTCTTTAATAGCATACCAGCGGAATCACGTCCTGAGCTACAGATTATGTCAGGCAGTATCCAGGGAGCTAACGGAGAAAGATTGAATCTGTATGGTGCAGCTGATATCGGTATACGATTGGGAAGCAAAAGATACACACACAAAATGGTAGTTTGTGATATAACTGTACCAGCGATACTGGGTCAAGATTTCCTATTACGACATGTATCGAGGATCGATTACAAGTGGTTAGAATTAGACATAGAAGGAAATTCCATACCATGTTGGATTGGTGGAGAGTCCCAGATGAGCTGCCTTGTCCAAGTCAGGCATACTACTACAGTACCAGGAAATTCTGTGGGATGGATACCTGTACTCGTACCTAAGAGTGAATGTTTGGCTACTTCTGGAATAGTTGAACCCTCTGTAGATTTGCTAAAAGACAAAGGTGTCCGATTGGTGAATGGGATAGTGGATACACGGTCATCAGACTTGTCATTACAGCTTATCAATCATAATAGGGAGGATGTTACCCTATATCCGGGAATGAGACTTGGGACGTGTGAATCTCTTTACGAGGTTGAAGGTACAAGTGGGTCACATTGTGCAGCAACCAGTGAGGCTGATCAATCTACTCAGAGTGATACTTTACCAGAGCATTTACAGGACCTTATGGCTCGAAGTTCTACTCATCTATCTACTTCTGAACAAAGTCAGCTAGCAAAACTCCTGATCAAGTATCAATCAGTATTTGCGAAATCATCAAGTGATCTTGGCTGTACTAACAGAGTAAAACATAAAATAAATACCGGAAATACAGCGCCGATAAGGCAACCACTCAGGCGACTCCCATTAGGAAAACATGCCATTGAGAAAGAGGAGATCGAGAAAATGAAGGAACGCGGTGTTATTGAACCATCAACCAGTGCCTGGGCTTCGCCTATAGTACTCTGTACAAAGAAAGATGGGTCCACCAGATTCTGCTGTGATTTTAGAAGGGTTAACGCAGTGACTAAAAAAGATGCATATCCTCTGCCTAGGATCGATGAATGTTTGGATTCTCTCTCCGGAGCTCGATGGTTTAGCTCGCTTGACCTACAGACAGGTTTTTGGCAAATTCCTTTGGACGAACATGACAAGCAAAAGACAGCTTTTTCGACAAGACAAGGCTTGTTTAATTTTACTGTCATGCCATTTGGTTTGGCAAATGCCCCCTCCACCTTCGAAAGGCTCATGGAAGACGTCCTTCGTGGGTTACAATGGGAGGAATTGATTCTTTACATCGATGATATTTTAATCCCGAGCGATACTTTTGCCCAAGCTTTAGAGAGATTAGAGCGGGTCTTACAACGGTTAAAGGAAGCCAATTTAAAGTTGAAACCCTCGAAGTGTATTCTATTTCAACTTTCAACCAAATTTCTCGGGCATATTGTTTCCCATGATGGAGTCCAAACTGACCCCGATAAACTGTCTGCAGTACAAGAGTGGCCCCAACCTCAAAATGTAAAGCAAGTCAGAAGCTTTTTAGGATTATGCTCGTATTATCGCCGCTTTGTATGTCATTTTGCTGAAATGGCAAGGCCACTCCACAAACTTACGGAAAAGGGAGCTAAATTTAACTGGAATGCTGAGTGTGAACAATCCTTCAACAAACTTAAGGAAGCATTATCAACTCCACCAGTTCTCGCATATCCAGTTCCAAATAAATCATTCATCGTGGACACTGATGCTAGCAATTTGGCAACAGGAGCAGTATTGTCTCAGGAACATGACGGGAAAGAGCGAGTCATAGCGTACATG
>JAVTVY010045768.1:0-20300 GCA_036873755.1 Hanleya hanleyi | reverse complement strand
AGCATACACCTTCCGAATGGTTCAAATCTTTATTTGAAGTCATCTCGATTCCATTCTCGAAGCAAGTCGATTGATTTCGAGGGGGATCGAGATGGACTTTTGCTTCGAGAGAAAACCGGAAGCAAACCGAGGCCACAATCGATAGAGATAAACCGGGACCCCTCGAGACGATATATTTATCGGTTTTACTCGTTTATCGAGAAATCGTCTAGATCGGTTGGACGTGACCCCTAAGATCCAGCATGGTGTTCTCCTGGAGCCGACCGGGCCCGACATAGCTATCCGTCTTTAGTGCTCACAGCACCTTCAACGTCTTGCTGAAACGTACGGTCACATTGCTCTCCAAGATGACAGGGACTTGTGGTTCCACTCGTGGTATTTCCTGTGGGTCATATTCGCAAACGGAAAGATATTGATTCCTCCCGGGCTCGATCTCTTGATGAGATTACGCAAGGCATGGACAAATACTTTGCGTGTATGGTACTGGCTTTCCGGAAGAGCGAATTGGAGCGATTCGCAAGAGGTGCGAAAAATTGGCGACTAAAAAGCAACCATATGACTCTACAGAAAAGCATCACTCGGCATTCATACGCGAGAAAACAGTGAATTCGTGGAAGTAGCCTTAGCATCTCAGCCGCGCTTTTATTGCAGATGTTCATGTGGAGAATATGAAGTATCCACACGGCCCCTAGCACCGGCTTAAGCGGAATTAGATTCGCGTGATCGGGAGCTGGGATGAAAGATCAACGCAAACAACTCATCTGATGTTAATGGATAAGTATCGTGGACGTCCGATGGCGTAAACGCCTCAGCATGGAGTAAACCTGGTAAATGCAAGAAAATTTCCCACCAAAACAATAAACCTACATATATTTGAAGTTATAGGTATTGCCTTACTTCGTACACGACTTCGTACTACACCGTATAATGTTGCACGTTGTACCACGTGTACGGGTACTGGATATCCACTAGGCCACACTCCCAAGGGATGTGGCAGCTGCGTGACATAATGGGTTAAGCTGTTGTTGGGAAACACCGCAGTCGAGTTATTACTGGGTAGTGCGAGGTAAACATGACGACTGAGCTTTGGCTTTAATAATGGTCCCAGGCCTTGGGGCTTGTTTTCGGCGTCGTGGTCGTCGCGTAGACTTTCTACGTGCCACGGCTCTGGAGAGGTGGGGTGTCTTCACCAGGGCTGGTGTTTTAAAGGGTGTGAAAGGTTTTTCTAATGAGCGTATCCGTTGGGTGGTTTTGGATGGTGGCTTGATTCCCACTCGGCTTCCCAGGTCCATGTGGGTCGAGTCTATCATTGCCACTTTCGGATGCATGTACCGGAGTTTGATGTTCTATGTCACGATGCATCTAGGCCTAGCGCTGGGGATTCCCCACCAATTCTTGTGGTACATGCATGTCTTTCAAGCCTCGGGTAGGCACCTCTCATCTTGGGGATCCATGTGTGACCTGCGTTGACGCATGGAGTCATTCACTAAATCAGTCATTTGGGTTCCGGGAACCACCTGGTTCTGTTGTGCTTTTGGTGGGATGGGAAGAGTGCTGAGGTACGCCACGCCGTAAAACCCACTCCCATGAAAAATGCCCAGCAGGGTTAGCAATGTCACCACAAACCCACTTGTGCTTTGCGCGTTTTCGGATACGCTGTGTTCAGAGGCAGCTGCTGTTTGTCCAAGGCACCGTTTCCATGGTTGAGCGTAGAATGAACCCTACTGACGGTGGTTCGCGGCTGGATAGCCGTGAATTGAAGGAACTGGGCCAGCTTTCCCATTTCACGAGATGCAGGATGCGTTCCACAGTGTAATAGTCTTGGTCTGCTTTCACCACAGGCTGTAATTCTTGCTCGTAAAACGTTTCTTGCAACGGTTCCCCTTGCAAATCTTCCAATTCATGTACTCGCGGTCGTCGGGGTATGCGGCGTTTAATCACGAAGTGCTCATCGCTTATTCGGGGAGATAAGTCTTCACGAACTTGCCCTTGACTTACTGATCAGTACAGGGTCCCCGATCTCGAGCACCTCCTTCGATCGTGGTTGGGGTTGCATGCGGTACGAGATACGCGAGAATTGGTCTTCGTTGCGTTGGGTAACGGTGATGGGTGCACTCTGAATACTCCGGTGAGAGGCTCGATTATAACCAGCCAAAAGGTTTAGGAGAACATTGATCTACCGCCTTGTATTCTTATAGGTGAAATATTTATACATCCCGCCTTTGAACATCCGATTGAACCTTTCCATAACGGAAGTCTTCGCCTCGTGTACGTGTGAAAGAAGAACACCTTCTGGGTTTTCAGAAACTGTTGGAAAGATATTTTGAGGAATTCCGTGCCTTCCTCGGTTTGCAAATACAGCGGACTGGAACCCGACTTGAAGATGCCCCTGAACGCAGCTACGAGATTTTCCCCAGGTTTCATCCGGATGGGTACCACCCACGCACATTTGACAGGATATTGACGCACGTCAACATATACCGATCCCCATCTTGTTTTCCGGAAAGGCGCTCATATCGACCAAATCGGCTTGCCGTTTGGCATCTATACTACCAACCCTGACCCGGTTCCGTGGAAAATGGCAGCTATGTAAGGTATACATGTAGATGTCTAGTTTTATTAACCAATCTCAGACTTGGGCTCGTTGTAACCCCTGGAGAATAGCGGCTCGATGGAGGGCTGAGAATGCGCTAGACTGTCGAACTATCCGGACTGTAATACAACGTGTCCAACGCCTTCTCCCAGCTCTTCATTGTGACAAATGATGATGTTGGCACATCGCAATCAAAGCCTTCCGTATCGGTAACACCCCGTGGGCGGTTCGTCGGAATCTATGGTAAAGTTGCCCTCATCAGTGGGGACTGGATTCCTGGCAAGCGGTGAGCGGGACCTTTCACGTAGCATGGTTTAAGATAAGTGAGTACAGTCCTAAAGATCGCCTCGTGTACGTGTGAAAGAAGAACACCTTCTGAGTTTTTAGAAACTGTTGGAAGGATATGTTGAGGAATTCCGTGCCTTCCTCGGTTTCCAAATACAACGGACTGGAACCCGACTTGAAGATGCCCCTGAGCCCAGCTACGAGATTTCCCCCGGGTTTCATCCGGATGGGTACCACCCACGCACATTTGACAGGATATTGACGCACGTCAACATATACCGATCCCCATCTTGTTTTCCGCAAAGGCGCTCATATCGACCAAATCGGCTTGCCATTGGGCATCTATACTATCAACCATGGCCCGATTCCGTGGAAAATGACGGCGATGTAAGGTATAGATGTCTACTTCTATTAACCAATCTCCGACTTGGGCTCGTTGTAACCCCTGGAGTATAGCGGCTCGATGGAGGGCTGAGAATGCACTATAGACTGTCGAACTATCCGGAATGTAATACGTGTCCAACGCCTTCTCCTAGCTCTTCATTGTGACAAGTGATGAAGGACCCCGGATCTATCGTTTACTATAACGGGTATATCTTGGACCGGGGTCGGAGATCCATTCTGATTTTTTTATCTGCTGTCAGCACATCTTCCATAGCAAATGGCTCGTCTGATGACTGCTCTTTCTCTGTAAGCACGTGATCCACATCCGCCACTGCATCTTCCAACGCGGACAATAGAACAAGGTGGTGGATAAAATGCACTATACCCCCATCTAGCCGAACCAACTGAACAAAGAAGGGACCGCGTCGGACGTACACATCGTGACACAAGTGGGTGAGGTCGTTGTCCAGTTCACCAGACAACACCCGTTTGAATTTGGTCCGTTTGAGTCGGGCGCGGTTGTGTATGGTCCGTATCACAGATATCTCCCTCCTCCATGAAATCGACCTTATCCGTATAGACGTAAAGGAAGATCTCGTGGGTCACGCTGAGCAACGCCCGTACTATATGCTCCGTGATGGTCAGTACGTGAATGACACAAGATGTGATTCTCCCTCGTATATATAGGGAGAAAAAGTCCATGAAATGAGATCAAAGGATCGGGAGTTCGATCATTTTAGTCACGTAAAACGCGACGTTCGTCATCTCCACCTGTCATTTGGTGTTGGGGCGTTGTTTTCCGGTTCATTCCAAAGCATCGAATGTCTCTATTTGGGCGAGTGCCGTGTTCAGGGACGCACGATTCGTAATGGTTAAGGGCTGGTCATACAAGAGGGTATTGTGACTGGGGTAACATTTTGACTGGTCCGTTTCATTTTGCCGTAATAAATAGCCGAAGGTAAGATTCGTTGAGGCCGTGGATTGGGCCTTGATGGCCGTGGATTGGTCCTCAAAAATGGTATAGGCGTAGTGGAGTAGGCTGGTGTTATCATCTAACCGTAAAGTGTACACGCTCAATACAGGCCGATTACGGTGAAAACAGTGCCGGATGGTAGGCCAATGGCGTTGGCACATCGCACTCAAAGCCCTCTGTAGCGGTAACACGCCGTGGGCGGTTCGTCGGAATCTGTTGTAAAGTTGCCCTCCTCAGAGGGGACTGGATTCCTGACAAGCGGTGAGCGGGACCTTTCACGTCGCATGGTTTAAGATAAGTGAGTACAGTCCTAAAAATCGGCTCCATTTATTTTCCTTCAATATGGTACATCATGGAATAGCAACATGAAACGTACATCCCATATTATCCGCAAATATTTGGCGACAGGGTCGAAGTTCATTTTTGGATGCGATTGTCACTGGGCTGACATCTTTGTAGGTCACGGAGGTGAGAGCCGGATAGTTTCTCTTGTCTTCCTCCTTGATGCAGTTGATAACTTGCTCATTGGGCTCGGCCAGTGCGTCCTCAATAGCACGAGACAAGGAAAAATGGAAGGCTGACCGCTCTTCCGGAGTAAACAGCTGGTCCACAATAAGCATCACTTTCTCAAAGTTCGTCCATAGATTAGGATCTGACGTGTGGGTGGGATCCTGGTAACGCCCCAGTCGTGCCCTACAGTGTAAGTAGATGTCATTCTCCGCTTAGATGAGGTCACCATCGAGATCACCGCTCAATACCCGTTTAAATTTGGTCCAGCCGTCACGGTGTAGCGTACCCGTTTTTTATATGGACCAGCAAATATTCCGGTCTTCTACGATGGTGACTTTATCGTCATAGCCGAGTAACCCCACCTCGGGTGTAAGGTGAAGGAGCGCTCGTAGGACAGACGACATGGTCGACGAAATGACGCGTGGTGAATGACCCACACCGTCAATAGTGTGGATAGTGCATTGCCTCGTCCGGTTGCGTATGACCAGCTCTATTTATTCACCCCCACACTACCGTAGGGAAGACTGGTTCCAAGCGACTCATTTGGTGCAATTCCCATGTCTCTGGTTCTCGGTATAGGACACGGGGAGAAAAGGAGGTTTCCCCACTTACCATTGTCAGGTACCATGCTTCATGACGTGAAGTAATATTCAGGGTAGATAACTCTTGCTACTTTTTTTCAGACATGTCAGTTAATATTGAAGAAACTGAAGGACATATAAAGTCGTATTCAGGGGCAGATATCTCCTGCTGGGCCTAAACGCCAGGCTCGTAGACGTCTCCTGAGCTAATTCGGGCGCATTGGCCGTAGAAATTTGCATATGACCGTTGTGACGTCACACAAGGGGCACGTAGACGCCTCTTGGTCCTTTGGAAGAGTATTAAAGAGCGCATTGACCAAAACATGACGCCTCTTGACCCTTTAAAACGCGATCTAATGTCATAATAACCTTTGACACCTACACTTTGTGACATCACTTATGGTTTCGTTCACGTGACTGAAAGTGACCTCTACGCACCAATATTATCCGGTATTGTGTGCATGCGCCTTCCGTTCACGTGACCGGAACCGGCATTGACGTCAAGAAGTACATTCAGACGTCAAAGGTCAATATGACTGAAGATCCCGTTTATATACTACTTTGGCTTTACAATCACATCTGGTGAGGAAGTATCTAATTGTAACAGGCGTTTTATCCCCAAGTCAGTTTGGTCGTATTGATCTTGCCATCAATATAATTTGTCATTTCACTCATCTGACCCCTGTCATTCCATTGACATAACAGAATATCTCTTGGATTATTCGGTTCATCAAACTGGACGGTTAACATTCAATAACAGAATAACGATAAGTTGCCTATGAAAGAAATTAAGAGGAAACTTATTGTCAACTTTTATATAACATGCTCTCTCAACATTGTTGTCCAAGACCGACAAAAAACTGTAGAGCGATCATCTTGGTGAAATTGTTGGCTCTGCAGATTTGTTCATTGATAGCCGAATCAAGAGAATCCTACGAAGAAGATTGTGTGATTGTTTTTGATCCAAGGTGGGAGCGGAAGCACTTATGAGACACAGCGTTAGTGTTGTTATCACCACTAACTTTCCTGGAGTCTTACACAAAACTCTATAGTGAATATCCATTAGATGATGAGGCGAATAAATGTGTAATAGCAGTTCATTATGCAGATACACCGTAAAACCTAATTCAATTATCGCGTAACTACGGAGCCGTAAAACGGACATGGTAAAAATATAAATTTCGCATAATATCACGCGATAATATCGCGTTCCGTCGTGATGATTATCGCGTTACCTCGCGATTATATTGTGTTCCCTCGCGATAATTCGATCATTTGGAGAAAAAGCTCCAATTGTCCATTTCATCAAGGGAGTAAATTTAGAATGTGATCGACAAAGACTTTCGTTATTTTTTTTGTTATCATTTAGATCTGGACTTCACCATTTTGCTCTGATACTCTCCACCAGACAAGTGCAAAGGCTTATTAGAACACATCGACGAATCTAGATCAATAGCGGTGTGGGGTATGCTAGACACAGGGTCGGTAAGATCGTTATAATGACAACCAAGGGACCGGTTTCTGACATGTCAAGTACAGTTTGCCATGTCCTCGGCAATTGCAATTTTTACCTCAACACTCATGCGCTTTGTCCATAAATCTTTTCCTGGTCACTTTAACAGTGGTTATCTATCTTCTGGAAGCGGGTCGACATGCACGGATGTTTTTTACCTTTGCGAGCGATCGTACCATGCTATATTATATAATACTAATGTGTCGATGCATGTACATTCATACCACGAGAGACAACATGTTGAGATTTGCTGGTCCCCGGTGACGACATGCTCCGCCGGGACACGGGGAATCGCCGAGAAAAGGCATTTTCTATACATAGAACATGACATCAGTTCTATTTTAGATCACCCGAATTCAGTGTTGTTCGACCCTAAATAAAATTATCAATCAACCGGCCATTCCCGGCGATTCAGGCGACCCGCCGCGTAGCTGAAGTCTCGTTGACATGGGTCTACTTTCTGTCCGCGGAGGCTTCTTCCCGGAAGTAACCGCATCACCGCCAGACCTGATCCATCACCACGGATGAATACCGCGGAGGAATACATACCCCGGGGTCATTTCATGTGACCGGATATGACATTTTGCCGGAACTATAGTGAACGTGACCTCCACAAAAGTCACGAAAGTAGGTCAATTGTTATCAAGATCCCGTTTCTGTACTACTCAGGCTGATATATAAAAAGAGGATATCAACTGTTTCTTTGCGAATACCATAAATACTTCATAGAGTGGGGTGAGCAAATTGGTATTTTCGCCATGACTGAAAATGCCAATGCCTTGATTTTCTTTTTATTATATACTTCTGTTGTACTACTCTATTCTGGATTGATTAAAACATTAAAATAATTAGGGATCGTTTCCATTAATCGTTTTTTCTTCAGTCGCGATTTTTCTTCAATTTTCTCGATTGAAAAACGATGAGTCGCGAATCAGTCGCGAGGATATCGAGAAAAAAAATGAACCTTTTCTGGAAAAAACCATTCCCTCGCGATATCGTTTTTGAATCGTTTACCCATGCGCGATCCGTTCTTGATCGCGAATCTTCAATCGCGAGAGAATCGTTTTTTTTTCAAGGCGCGAGAGAATCGTGAGGCGGAGTGATATTTGACACATAGGCCGTGTTGCCGTCGTACGCCGCTCTATCCGCGAACTGGGAACTACCTACATGTAATGTTGATTGCAGATTTGTTGATGGAAAAACCTATATTACTATACTATACTGTATAAATGCGCAAGATAACCGAATAATATATATGATTCACGATCTATAGTCTCCTACAAGCCGAAGTAGGGTGTATGCTGGAAATATCTATACATATACCTGTACCATGCTTCCTGTGACGTTCGCGCTCAGATTTACTATGGCGAAGCGTAAATGACAAAATTACATGTTTATTCAATAATCGTGTGAGTCGACGATGTATTAATGTTCAGTCATTCCCTTAATACTTTCGATAATTTCCTCATATATTCATGCAGCTTGGTATAAACAATACAGGATGATAGTCACAATATCTTGTTTTGTAAATACCGGGTACAGGTCATAAGCGGATTTGAGTTCGTCGTTGATTGCATTATCAGAATGATTACGGCGCAAGCTTCATAGAGGTGTGAATGGGCGCATGGCGATAACCCAGAACAGCTTAGCCCTCCTGCCGAGAATTTCTAGGTTAATTAAGGTGAAAAATAGTGTAATTAAATATGTATATTTTGTTATAGTAAAACATACATTAGGAAAGGGTATCCATTCATGTTTTGGTACAGTTTTTAAACTATTGAGATGTGAATAAGTTAAAAAAATCACCATCAAGTTCATTTTATTTAGTATAAGAATATTCGCGGCAGTGATTTCATATTTATATCAAATACATAACACAATGGTGATTGAATCGCATATAACGGTTGGATTCGCATATGTACAATACTTTTTATTTTAATTTTATATTTTGATAAATGAACTATGAATGATTCCAAACGGAAGCTCAAGCCAAAAACCAACTGAATAGTAAATAATTTCATCTCTTACTGGATTAACCAGTTGTGAAAATTTTTATAAATAGCCCGCGCTATATATTAATAATTAAGTGCTTTCGAAGACTCAAAACCCCGTATGACAATGTTATATTCAATACAGCGCCATCTATCTACACAAAGAAAAAGGTGATCGTATGACAAAAAACCACGCGTACAGCGAAAATCTGACGAATCAACTCAAAAATTCAGCCCGCTCAGATGCCAAAAACGTTCACGAAAAACACTACACAAGAAATCTGGAATAATACCAGCTTTAAAACACAGAAATACCCAAAATAATAGACGAAATTGCAAGTGCAAATGACCCAATCTGACCATATCCCGGTCTGTGTCCCGTACAAAATATATGTAAATATGAAGTTATAATTATATGCATAACCATTATTCCTATGTATATATATAGATATTTTTTTCAATTTATTTCAGTATCCCCATCGTATCTATATAACCGCCAACTGTACAGAAACACGCTATAGTTTTACACTAGGCAAAGAATGGAAAAGGAAGAAGAAAAAATGATCGAACTTTATAGAGTCTGACTGAAGTGTTAGAAACTCGAACGTGTATGCGGGTCAGTCAGGCTGAACCAATGGCGTACTACTTTCGGCTATAATCCTCAATCGTTTTTTTTTCAATCGTTTATATTTTCTCGATTAAAAAGCGATTGAATCGCGATATCGCTTTTTATTCGCGAGGATTTTCTCGATTGAAAAACGATTGCCAACAGAAAAAAACCATTCGAACAGCGATCGCGAATGAATCGTTTATTTTGAAGAAAAAAACCCATTCCCTCGCGCCTTGGAAAATCGCGACATCGAGAAAATTTGACGAAATAAACGATTCATTCGCGAACGATAATTGGAAACGGTGCCTTAAGATTTTGTAGGGTTTTTCCACTGAAAATACATTGAAACATTGATTATTTTCACTGTGACGTCACTCGAGGATTACTTTGCTGTCAACAAATCGCACGTGCCGCAAGCGAATTTCTTTCAGTCGGGTATCCTGCATTTCGGTATCGATGACCATGATGACATTCAGCAGTCTCAAGAATTTTATTAGCTTTATGTCCCAAATAAACGATTTTCATGCCGACCCGTCAGCCAACTCCCCTCCCCGTTCCCTTCGGCAGAAATGCACGGTCGATACTGTGTGGTCTGGCTTGTCTCACTGTCTACACTCGGGCAGGACTGACGCACTGGTTTCTCGTTGACCTACCTGGTTCAACACTGCGTTTGTTTTTGCACACACTACAAGCCCGTAGGCTGGTTTGGCAACGGGGGGCGGTGGAGAATATTGCGGAACTGATAATGCGAGCGCCGTATGCGCGGGTCCGGGGGCATGCCTCCCCCGGAAAACTTGAAACTTTAGATGCCATATGGCGCGTTCTGGCGCATTTAGACAGCATATTTTCGACATACGCCAACGGCAATTTTTCGACTGATAAATTCAGTATATGACTATAATCGACTCATTGTGTGAATGATAATCTTGTCGACTGGCAGATGATTAATATTCAACCATGAGAAACTCTCGCCCCCTCCCTCCTCATTTTTTTCTGCTTATAGCCCACTCCCATATATATATAGTGGACCATTTTCTTATGATTCCCCCCTCCCCCACACTCCCTCTATTTTTTTTTATCTCGCCTAACATGCTGAGGTTTTTGCTGTACGCTCCCTCCCCCTCCTTTCACATTCTTGTAGCTTTTCACGCTAATCACTGAACATTAAATTGCGTTAATAGCAATATTTTTACGCTAATCACTGAATATTAAATGGCGTAATTGATCATACGAACCTGAATAACCTGTGAGGATTGTAGCGTAACTGGACTATCTGTTGAACACGTAATGGGAGCTGGATTCCAAATTGCAGAACGATGTGAGGTACAGTGACATCGCCAGTTCCGATCCAGTGTCAGTTCCGACCCACTTCCCAAAATTTTGCTTCTTGTCATAACCATGATCACGCAAAATCATAAAACATTTGATGTATAAGTTGATCAACCTCTCAATCATGGTTAAATTATGTTATGCATTCACTGGTTTATATGGTGGCCGATAAGGGACATCGCTAGGTATGTGGTTTGGTAACACGAAGGAAGGATGCGAAGCGCGAAGGCAGGATGCGAAGCGCGAAGTCCAAACACGAAGGCAGGATGCGAAGTGCGAAGGCAGGATGCGAAGCGCGAAGGCAGGATGCGAAGCGCGAAGTCCAAACACGACTTCGCGCTTCGCATCCTGCCTTCGCGCTTCGCATCCTGCCTTCGTGTTTGAACTTCGCGCTTCGCATCCTGCCTTCGTGTTTGGACTTCGCGCTTCGCATCCTGCCTTCGCGCTTCGCATCCTGCCTTCGTGTTTGAACTTCGCGCTTCGCATCCTACCTTCATGTTTGGACTTCGCGCTTCGCATCCTGCCTTCGCGCTTCGCATCTTGCCTTCGTGTTTGAACTTCGCGCTTCGCATCCTGCCTTCGTGTTTGGACTTCGCGCTTCGCATCCTGCCTTCGTGTTACCAAACCACATACCTGAAACAATGCAGCGATGTCCCTTATCGGCCACCATAGGTTTAGTTAGGAGACAGCTTTGCAGACCTACTCCATACACACGACTACATCGGTCTAGTACAAACACCATGACCCGCCGTTGGTCATAAATCGTGTCGTCTGCCAGCGCTTCCGATGAAAGTTTTGATGTTTTGTTTCTCACATATAATTATCATATGGTACAATGTATCTGTCATAAATTTATTTACTGGGGTGTCTCTCTAAAGGCTACCTGCTCCTTTGTTGACATCAACTGGCGGACCCAGTTCCGAACCGTCAAATAAGATTTCAGAAGAGTAATATCCTGATAGAGACTACAACAAACGCCGTATATCAACTGATTCGTTCTAACTCATTAGGGACAGAATGAAAACAAGACGCTTCTCTAGTAAACAGAGAAAACGCTACAAGAAGCAGAGACATATTAATTATGTCAATACATGTCTACGTAAATCTCACCTCTCGAGACTGGCAATAGCCAAGACATATATTAGAAATATCTTAAGTCTGATGTTAACAGATAATGATATTTTTCTGCTATCCCGGGGATTATCATTCATTCCAACGACTACTATAAGAGAACGTGATATTGGAACAGATTTCGGACGAATGGCAAACGAGATGCGCCGTTTTTTTTACTCAGACTCACCTTCAACGCGCAAACAGCAGCACCCGTTTTATGTTAAGTCTGAATTCGTAGCACCACTGGCCT
The DNA here is from genome assembly GCA_036873755.1 of Hanleya hanleyi. Lineage (NCBI taxonomy): Eukaryota > Metazoa > Mollusca > Polyplacophora > Lepidopleurida > Hanleyidae > Hanleya > Hanleya hanleyi. Next base: position 8,168 of record JAVTVY010045768.1, on the reverse strand, counting down.
CTAATAGCATTGAAGATTACCTCTATGCTACGAGACTGGAGCTATCGTCCAACGCTAAAGAATCACACAAAGACAACCTGTCGAGCGGCGAACGTCAATCACTCAATAAATTGAGATCGGGTAAATGTGATGTAATTATCACTACTGCTGACAAGAATAATATAACTGTTATTCTTGACAAAAGCTTATATATCCAGGAAGCAAATCGCCAGCTGTATGACGGAATACACTACGTCGAGATTGATTATATCAACGTAAAAGAGATGCATAGAAAGGTGCTAAACCTTGTATGCAAACTTCAACAGGAAGAAGTGCTGGACAAGGACACATACAAATACTTGTATGATCCGCTACTCAAGATGAAATTTCCCCACATGTATTTGCTGCCTAAGATTCATAAAATCAAGCAATCCTGGAAAACCTCGACCTGATTAATCCGGGGGACATTTCCAATATATCAGTGCCGGGACAACCGATTATCTCGCAATGCAACTCACCTACTTCGAAACTGGGGAGATATTTGGATTTCTTCCTGTTGCCTATTATTAAAAAGCAACATACATACCTTGCGGATACTTCAAATTTCATTAATGGAATTGAAAGTATGCCCATCCCGAGCAGTGCTATCCTTGTTACATATGATATCACATAACTGTACACAAATCTGAGTTTTGAAGATATAGCCGCAGCCCTGAAGACTGATCTCGCGACGAACAACGATATCGTATATGACCTAAAAAGGCCATCGATTGAATTACTGGTAGAAATAGCCAACCTCATCCTTACAGAAAACGAATTTGCATTTAATGGTAAATATTACCGGCAAATTGTGGCAGCTCCAATGGGGGCAATTCCCTCACCCGAGTTATGTGATTCTGCTATCTATCAGCACATCAACAGACTGTTACGTCATAATATCCTGCTTCACAAACGATACCGTGACGATGGCTATTGGATTTATAATGGTCCAGCAAAAGATGTACGGGACTTCTTTGAGATGGCAAATAATGCCCATCCTCTGTTAAAGTTCACGTTCGAGATATCAGACAGATCTATCAGCTTTTTGGATACCGTAACATTCAAAGGGAAGAGATTTGAAAGCAGCGGTATTCTGGACATCAAATGTCACACCAAGGCAACTGAAACATACCAGTATTTACACCGAGAATCGGCCCATCCACCCTCCTGCTTCAAATCCTTTATAAAAGGAGAGGCAATCAGATACGCAAGGAACTGCAACAATTCCAGTGATTTCGACGAGAAAGTTAAAGTCTTCAATAATAAACTTAGACTCCGGGGATATGAACAGCGTGAAATCGAGAAAGCACTCGCAGAGGTTAAACACGTTGAGAGATCGAAACTTCTGCACAGAACCAAGCACAGACTGCAGAATTCGAGTCGTTGTGTATAGAGATCCATATAGGCAAACACAAATGGTTAATTGTATCCTGCTATAAACTGCCACGCATCAGTGACAACTATTTTGAAAACTCGATGATCAGATTTCTAGATAGAATTACAGCAAACTACGACAGATATATTTTGATGGGTGACCTGAATTTTGATATGTTGCAAACCAGCAGTCAGGAAAACTTTCTCTCACGATTATGTAATCTATTTGATATTTCAAATATAATTAAGGAACCCACGTGCTTTAAAGCTAATAGAGGGACACTTCTGGATGTTATTCTTCCATCGAATAACAGGACTGTTATGACGGAAGGAGTGATTGATACTGGTGTCAGCGACTTTCATCGTCTTGTTTATGTCGTAACTCGGATGCATGCGCCTAAACTTCTACCTCGGCGGGTTACCTATAGGACATACAAACATTTCGAACAGGATTCATATGTGGCTGACCTTCAAACAGCACCTTTCCATGTTGCAGACATATTTGACGACATCGATGACAAATATGACTTTATGGAAAAGCTTCTCACAGATGTCGCCAATGCGCATGCGCCAATTAAAAGTGGCTTCATCAAAAGTGAGAAGCCGCCTTTCATGAATAAAGTACTGCATAAGGCGGTTATGAACAAGGCAAGATTGAAGCATCGCTATGACCGGTATCCGACCGCAACAAACTGGGAAAAGTACAGAGCTGAGCGCAACTTGGTAACAAAATTAAAACGCAAGTCAGTGAGAAATTATTTCTCTGAAAGGTGTGTGTGTGATAATGAAAACCAAGTAGATGCAAAACTGTTCTGGAATACGGTGCGCCCATTTTTCACGAATAAGGGTGCGAAAGCGTCGTGTCATACGCAAATCTCAATAGACGACAAATTAATTTGTGAACCAACGGAGGTGGCCGAGACAATGAATCACTACTTCACAACGATTACAGAGGAAATCGGCATGCCTGTAGAGGAGACCGTAGCGAACATGGATGATGATGAATTTTATGAATACAGTATAGACAAGTTTAAGGACCATCCTAGTGTGCAATGTATCAAAACAAATTCGCTGACCAGCGACAAATTCAATTTTCATGAAATATCCGAAAATGAATTACTGAAAGTACTCGACAAGCTTGACGTGAAAAAATCCACCGGATTTGATATGTTACCACCGAGACTGATCAAGGCCTCGGCACCTGTTATACGCGGACCCGTTAGGTCAATTATGAATGACTGCATACGTAAATCAAAGTTTCCATCACGGTGTAAAAACGCCGATATTCGACCTGTATTCAAAAAGGGTGATCCGCTTAAAGTCATAAATTATAGGCCTGTAAGCATTTTAACAGCTATTTCAAAGGTGTTTGAAATGTGCTTAAATTCACAGCTTCAGGAGTTTAGTAACTCCATATTATCTGTGCTTATGTCTGCTTATAGACGTGGCTATAGTTGCCAGACTGCATTGATGAAGCTCTGTGAAGACATGCGGCGAGCTCTGGATCAAGGTAAAACTGCCGCGCTTCTGCTCATGGACCTGTCTAAAGCATTTGACTCGATTCCACATGACCTACTGGCAGCCAAGTTAGAGGCATATGGAATGTCTCCTGCTTCCGTTAAGCTGCTTATCAGCTATTTAAGAAACCGCAGCCAAAGAGTTAAAAACGGGTCAGAATCTAGTACGTGGAGAACACTTTTAAAAGGAGTACCCCAAGGGTCTGTATTAGGGCCTTGTTTGTTCAACATATTTTTGAATGATTTTATCGAGATATTATCTTCTACCTGTCTCACAAACTATGCTGATGATAATACTCTGTGTTCTATAGCAGATACTCAGCAAGAGGCTGTAAGGAAACTGTTAATAGACTCTAAGGCATCTATAAAATGGTTCTGTGAAAATATGCTAGAGGCTAACCCAGAAAAGTTTCATTTTATGTTAACTGGGAAAGGTCACCAAGACATGCTTATAGATGATGTTGTTTTAAGTCCCGAAATTTGCGTTAAACTTCTTGGAGTAAATTTGGACGACAAACTGGATTTTAAATGCCACATAAACGAAGTATGTAAAAAGGCGGGTAGACAACTGAACGCACTGAGGCGAATATCACGATATTTAAACGTGAAATCGAAATTGTCAGTTTTTAGAGCTTTTATTTCAGCAAATCTTAATTATTGTCCCTTGATCTGGTTAAATCGTAATAAAACTGATATGGCCAGAATAGAGAAAATCCAAGAGAGAGCACTACGTATGGTGTATAATGACAGTTCATCGTCATATGAATCCCTTACTGATAGGGCTAAGGTTTCTTCAATTTTAGTAAGATGGAAGCGACTACTAGTTATAGAGATATATAAGTCTCTACATCAAGCTGCACCATCTTATATAACTGATCTGTTTACTATGAAACCAGCTACGTATAATCTTCGCAGATCAAAAAATTTAGAACAACCAAAATGCCATACTACAAAATACGGCATAAACTCACTATGCTACCAAGGGTCAAAAATGTGGAACGAGCTTCCAAACAACGTAAAAAATGCTCGCACGCTTAAGGAATTTAAAAGACTAGTACCAGATTTTTAGAGATTTTTAGCTGCATTTATTGCTATGGAGTAGTTTTATGTATACTATTTATATACTTATTATTGTGTTCGATTTTTAGTCAGATTTTATGTGTGTATGTTGTATTGTATTTCTGTGTCGGTAATAATAGCCCCCAGTGAGCTAATGTTGTTGTTTATCAACACCGACCCTAAATAAATTTATCTTATCTATCTTATCTTATCTTACAACCAGACTCAACCGGTTTTGGTCAAGCCGACACGATTCATCACAACATTCCACGCCAGCTGATAAAAATTATTAAAAAATACTGGCATATAATACAGACTAACTCTAAAACCAACCGACTATTCCCACATCATCCGATCGGTGTATACAGAAGAGGACGGAATTTAAAAGAACTCCTGCGGAAATCTAAGATATAACAGCAGTACGGAGAACAGAAAGCTTACGAGATTGATGTTTGCGAGATTGGTAACATCTATATATAGAGAACCATAGGCGTGACCCCTGATGAGAATATGCCTGGGATGATATACATAAGTTATATTCCCGAAAGATTTCGAAACACTGGCTCTGAGGTACATTAGTACACATCTATGAAGATGCGCTAGCATACTCATATATACGTAAAACTCAGGCTACTGTAGGGTCAGGACACACCGAGGAAGTGGGTGTGTATATGAACATCATTTCATACAATCCGTGGATGGCCAAACTGGGTCGTAATTCGAGTGCTGACTAGCATTTCTCTCTTTAATCTTCTATTCAGAGATAAAATATGTAAAAGTACCGTTGATTTATCATCATTTTCGAGTGAGTATACGCTCATTAGCCATCGGAGTTATTTCAGTGTCCAATAGATCTTCCCAATATGATCAGCTCGACCATATCACTATCACCCTCAATCCGCATTCTTTAACGTCAGATGTTAGTAGTAGTATAAGAGCATTACAGGTCACATTTTGACGAGTGCGCAGGTGTTTTCGCGCAGATTTGTGGCGGAAGTGTGGCGGGGTTTCCCAGTGGGGGATTCCCCAGTGGGGGTTTCCCAATGACGATCACGTGATCAAGGCATGTCCTGACTTGTTCTGGGTTGTACAGTTCTGCCATGCGGAGGATGGGTACTAGTATTTCGCTGACGTCCTAGTAATAAACATAATCTATAGGTGTTGTACCATGTTAGGCTGTGGGGTGGGGCGGTCAAAATGGCGGCTGTGGGGTGGGGTGGTCAAACTGGCAGCTGATGTGGGTGGTGGGGTCAAAATGGCGGCTGATGTGGGAGGTGGGGTCAAAATGGCGGCTGATGTGGGATGTGAGGTCAAAATGGCGGCTGATGTGGGAGGTGGGGTCAAAATGGCGGCGTGTGGGGTGGTCAAAATGGCGATGGGTCACTATAGTTCCGGCAAAGGGCCCGTGGGCATGTATTCATCCGCGGTGATGCGGTTTTGGCGGTGATGCGGTCGCGGGAAAAAGCTTCCGCGGAGAAAAAGTAGTCCCTAGATAAAATGATCCGATTGGGTCGAGTGAGGTATCAAAGTGAAGCATTCGTGAAGGGGCATCTGATGGGCTGGGTGTGGGGTTGAAATATCGGCATTCTGCGCATGCGCGGTGGCCCAAGGGTATGAAAATACACGTTTTGGAGCTAGGGGAGCTACTAATGGGCCGATGGGGTCGAGTGAGGTATCAATGTGAAGCCTAGGTGAAGGGGCATCCAGACATGGGTGGGTGCATGTAAAAATTTTCCTAAAAAAATACGGAACTCGGATTTTATCGAAAAATCCGGGAAAATACCTATATGGGGTATCGGGGGTATATAGGTCGCCGGGCTTAACGGGGCTTGCCTATCAATAGAGTTATCTCCCCCTAGTTTTTTCAAGGCGCGAGAGAATCGTGAGGCGGAATGATATTTGACTCATAGGCCGTGTTGCCGTCGTACGCCGCTCTATCCGCCAACTGGGAACTACCTACATGTAATGTTGATTGCGGATTTGTTGATGGAAAAACCTATATTACTATAATATACTGTATAAATGCGCAAGATAACCGAATAATATATATGATTCACGATCTATAGTCTCCTACAAGCCGAAGTAGGGTGTATGCTGGAAATATCTATACATATACCTGTACCATGAGTAGTAGTCATTAAGCAGAATAAACAACATTTCACCCGGATGTAACTATGACGTCACAGTTTTCAAGACTGGTACGACGATTTTGATTGGTTGGCTGGTATTGTGACGTCACAGCTGTCGGCCATGTTGTAAACCAAGATGGCGGCGTGGTTCGGGCATGTTCGGGCATGTTCGGGAAGGGTGGGTCATGTTGTAAAGCAAGATGGCGGGTGTCGGCCATGTTGTAAAGCAAGATGGCGGGTGTCGGCCATGTTGTAAAGCAAGAGTAATGGTCAGTTTTTGAGTCGTGTGGTGGGACCAAGATGGCGGCCAGTTTTTGTGTCGTGTTGTCGAAAAAAAAAAGTTCCGGCAAAAAAAAAATGTATTCATGCGCGGTGATGCGGTTTGGCCGTGGTTTTGGCGGTGATTCGGTCTCGGGAAAAAGCTTCCGCGGAGAAAAAGTAGTCCCTAGATAAAATGGTCCGATGGGGTCGAGTGAGGTATCAAAGTGAAGCTTAGGTGAAGGGGCATCTAATGGGTTGGGTGTGGGGTTGACATATCGGTCTTCTGCGCATGCGCGGCGGCCGAAGGGTATGAAAATAGCCTTTTTGGAGCTATGGGAGCCCCTAGTTGACCGATGGGGTCGAGTGAAGTATCAAAGTGAAGCATTCATGAAGGATCATCTGATGGGCTGGGCGCGGGGTTGAACTATCGGCATTCTGCGCATGCGCGGAGGCCCAAGGGTATGGAAATAGACGTTTTGGAGTTAGGGAAGCCCCTAATGGACCAATGGGGTCGAGTGAGGTATCGATGTGAAGCATTCGTGAAGGGGCATCTGATGGGCTGGGTGTGGGGTTGAAATATCGGCATTCTGCGCATGCGCGGTGGCCCAAGGGTATGGAAATAGCGGTTTTGGAGCTAGGGGAGTCCCTAATGGGCCAATGGAGTCGTAGGAGGTATCAAAGTGAAGCATTCGTGAAGGGGCATCTGATGGACTGGGCGTGGGGTTGAAATATCGGCATTCTGCGCATGCGCGGTGACCCAAAGGTATGGAAATAGACGTTTTGGAGCTAGGGCAGCCCCTAATGGTCCAATGGGGTCGAGTGAGGTATCAAAGTGAAGCATTCGTGAAGGGGCATCTGATGGACTGGGTGTGGGGTTGAATTAGGGTCATTCTGCGCATGCGCGGTGGCCCAAGGGAAGGATTGATCTGTAATCTGTGTTGTTGTTGTTGCTCCCTTTTTTTGGACTAACCCATCAGAATAGTACGTATCACGGACTACACCCGTAGAGCTACATCTGGTCTATAAAACATGTCCCTCTGGATCCCACACTTTCATTTCTACAGAGCCATGGCGGAGATCCAGCCCCATGCGACTCGCATTTTACAGTATGCCACCGTGGTGAATTCATTCACGGGTTACCGAGCAGTGGTCCGGTCCATGTTTGCAGATGGCGACGACAACGAGGGACGACGCTAGATCCTGAACGAGTTCACAGAAGCGGTCCTCCACAGAGTGCACTCGATGGAGAGGCGTGCCATCACTCACCACTACTGCACTATGACAGCCATCCTTGATGCTCGCGCTATGGACCAGGAGCGCTCACGCCGGAACCAGCGCCGGCTGGTTGGCCTCATACTAGTCTGTGCCCTATTCACCCTGGCGCTGTGGTATTGACGCTATAAATACGAGGGATGAGACAGAGTGTGTGTCATTCTCCGTTCGACATTGAGAGGAAGCATGTCATCACTCCAAGCCATCCTGACGCTTACACCCAATGTGAAGTTATACGTGTATGATGCTAAAGTGACCCTGGTCGAAGATTGTGGAAATATTTGCTTTGAGCACGCTGAGACTCTATCGGATAGGGTGACACTAGAGCGGGATGGCTGGACTAAGTTTAAACGGGTGTTGAGCGGAGAGTTAGACGGACACCTGATCCACCTGGACAAGGCCAACTACGTCTACCATACTGCGCTCTACCCACGGGTGGGACGCTACCAAGAGCCGGCTCGAAGTTTCCTCCTAACTCCCTCTCTGTGGTCAGCCTTGGAGAAAATAGGCCCTCTGGTGGACCAGTTATTTATACCTG
>JAVTVY010045767.1:0-22174 GCA_036873755.1 Hanleya hanleyi | reverse complement strand
GAAAATTATCTCTAGATAATTCTTTTTAACGCTAGGTCAACAGAGGTATTATGCAGACTTATCCAGTAATCGAAATGTTCGGTAAACATCTATTTTACTTTATATGATGTCACTTCCGGCGATGTGCGCGAAGGCCCGGAATCCGGTCCAAAAATCTGACTGGTGGCTGGGGTGTTATTAGACCCCCAGCGAGGTGGTTGCACTTCTTTAGTAGTAGGATTAGAGAAATGATATTTCATAACTGATTTTCTGAGAACGATTAACGTATTCGGAAGAACTGAAAACATGGGGAAATGTAATTCTGTCACGATACAATTCATGAAAATTTTGAACAAGAAATATCTTCAAAAAATGATGGACGACAAAGTTTAAATTGGCAATGTGCAAAATGCTTAATTTGCATAAGAACAGCAGATTTTGCAGGTGTAACCATTTGTAACTACTTACCATCCGGCATTATTTCTTTCTCAACAGGTAAAGTACTGCCACTATATCAATGACCCATATCGAGGATCGACACAATTTGTCCGATTGCATGGGTGCGTACTATGAGAATTTAGCTAGGCCTGGGGGTGTATACTACGGTAATCATTGCTAAAAACTGGGAACGTTTGATCTGGACATTATTGATAGCGAATTATATTGTGAGAACACTGTTGTCCCATACACAGGCAATATTCAATAATTTAGCTTTGAGATTATCTGCAAGTACGTTCACAAATTCGCCCAAGGACTTCTTTTCAACATCTGGAGGTTAGGTACATGCTTCCCCACTTGTATCAACATGATGCAACAACTAACCATAGAGACTACCACTCCGCGCTTTATAGGTGCCGAGCTGGCCTGCTTGCTTCGAGTAGTCCATGTATGACACATCTGTGGAGAGCCTGGCCGGTGAGCGTGTCGTTCCCCGACTTGGCGTGCCGTCACGGGCGGAGAGGGTCTAGGTTTATTCAGTAGCGAGATGACGGTGGCCACGTAGTAGCAGAACCTACGAATTAAACGAACTCGTCCAGGTGTGCCAGTTGACGAAGTGATACGCCTTGCTTTGGCGTCGCTCAGGATGCATTCCATACAGTAGTAAGGTGCAGTGGATACCTTCACGGACGAACTGCACGTCGTAAAACGTGGCTTCAAGGGGTTCCCCTTTAAGATCTTTCAGCTAATACACCATGGGTTGACGGAGTAGGCGCCGTGTGATCACAAAGTGTGCCTCGCTCCAGTTGGAAATATATGATTCTTCGAACTTGCCTTTGGCTTTACTGATCTGCACTTGGCCACCAAGCTGGAATTTATAGGGACGTGAACGCTGCAGAGGCGGCTTGGGATACAGGACGCCCCCGACTTGAGCTTCGTTGTACTTGATGACATGGGTGGGGGCTCTCGATACTGCGGTGATGTACCCTCGACCATCTGGAGATGATATCGAATAACCGCCCTGTATTCCTATAGGTGAAATATTTGTACATCTGGCATTCGAAGATGTGATTGAACCTTTCGACGACCGTCTCGTTATACGTGTGAACGAAGAACACCTTGTTGGTTTTCAGAAACTGGTTCTCATGAATTCTGTTCTTTCAAAGGTCTGTAAGTACAAGGGTTCGCGTCCGGTCTTAAGGATCTGCTTCAATGCGTCGAAGAGATTCTCTCCTAATTCCGTGCGGATGGGCCTGACTTCGGCATATTTGTCCCAGACGATGACTCGATTCCGTGGAAATAGCTCAGAGTCACACGATGTAAGGCTTGAATGTTCCTCGATCAGCCGTCCGCCTCTGGCACGTCCTGATCGAATACCGCCCAAAGATCGGTATTCAGGGTGAAATGCATTGCAGATCCATTCAGCCGAACCGATTGAGCAAAGAGAGGCCGCGGCGGACGTAGACAACGTGACACAAGTGTTGCCCTCCAGTTCGCCACTCAGCACCCGTTTGAATGTTTGATAACGACTCCGAGACAGCCTGTAGGGATGTGACAGGTCTGTGTCGCACACATCCCAATGTTTTTGATGAGCTGCATGTGCTTTATCATACACGTACACGAAGACCTCGAGAGTCAGGCTGAGAAAAGCACGCACGACATGCACCGTCATTCTAAAGTGGACTGCACTCTCTCCAGACCCATAAATGAACAGGTAACCCGAGCGTGAGACTTTTGTAGTGCCCCTAGATGCGTTCCCCGTGAGGCGCACCTGAACATTGCACGTTCAGAGTCTATTGGCAGTGGAATGCTTAGACCATCGATGGCCTTAACTCTACGTGGCTCCTCGGATTAGCTAACTTCACAGGTAGCGCAATCCACATTCACTTCACGAGTCGTGTCACGTGACCTCAGTGTTACATCCCACACACACACCCTGGACTGTCTCTATTACGCCTCAACTGCGCATGCGCATGCATAGACTTTGTATAACTCTTAATCTACAGCGTACAGTTATCAACAACCCACCCTTGTATTACATATGATTGTAATGTCAGTTTTCTCGCATTGAGTCCGATTACATTCACCCCGCCCATCACCTGACCGGAAGTGACGGCAGGATTGCTTCAACAATACAGGACAAAAAGGAAATACAAGGCACACTTTGAATACACCAAGATGATTCGTTGATCAGCTTAACCTAGAAGAACATCAGATCAACATCAGATTTGGAAAGCACTTACCAACACCGGGGAATGTTGTAGACACCTCTGGAATATGGATCCGCTAACCACCTGGTCCGGGCCATCCTAACCACGGAGGCGGTGTCAACGTCACTATCGGATACCGTCCGCAGTCGAGTGAGAGCTGCAAAGACAAATATAATTGTATAGAATCCCCAGTATATCAACAATATTTTCCAGTTTTGAAACAGTGAATTTGTAAATTCCACTTTTCTTAAATTATGAAGTTCGGTATTTTCATTGGCTTATGGGGAAAATTGGAAGAAAATCTGACCAATCAAAGAGTTCCTGTAGAACGTCTGACCAATCACAGAGTTCCTGTATAACATCTGATCGATCACAGAGTTCCTGTAGAATATCTGACCAATCACAGAGTTTCTGCAGAACATCTGATCAATCACAGAGTTCCTGTAGATCATCTGACCAATCACAGAGTTCCTGTTGAACATCTGACCAATCACAGAGTTCCTGTAGAACATCTGACCAATCACAGAGTTCCTGTAGAACAGCTGACCAATCACAGAGTTTCTGTAGAACATCTGATCGATCACAGATTTTCTGCAGAACATTTGACCAATCACAGAGTTCCTGTAGAACATCATCTGACCAATCACAGAGTTCCTGTAGAACATTTGACCAATCACAGAGTTCCTGAAGAACATCTCACCAATCACAGAGTTCCTGTAGAACATCATCTGACCAATCACAGAGTTCCTGTAGAACATCTGATCAATCACATAGTTCCTGTAGAACATCTGACCAATCACAGATTTCCTGTAGAACATCTGATCAATCACCGAATTTCTTTAGAACGTTTGACCAATGACATAGTTCCTGTAGAACATCTGATCGATCACGGAGTTCCTGTAGAATATCTGACCAATCACAGAGTTTCTGTAGAACATCTGACCAATCACAGAGTTCCTGTAGAACATCTGATGAATAACAGAGTTCCTGTAGAACATCTGACCAATCACAGAGTTCCTGTAGAACATCTGACCAATCACAGCGTTCCTGTAGAACATCTGATCGATCACAGATTTTCTGCAGAACATTTGACTAATCACAGAGTTCCTGTAGAACATCTGACCAATCACATAGTTCCTGTAGAACATCTGACCAATTAACATCTGACCAATCACAGAGTTCCTGTAGAATATCTGACCAATCACAGAGTTCCTGTAGAATATCTGATCAATCACATAGTTCCTGTAGAACATCTGACCAATCACAGAGTTCCTGTAGAACATCTGACCAATCACCGAGTTCCTGTAGAACATCTGATGAATAACAGCGTTCCTGTAGAACATCTGACCAATCACAGAGTTCCTGTAGAACATCTGACCAATCACAGCGTTCCTGTAGAACATCTGATCGATCACAGATTTTCTGCAGAACATTTGACTAATCACAGAGTTCCTGTAGAACATCTGACCAATCACAGAGTTCCTGTAGAACATCTGATCAATCACATAGTTGCTGTAGAACATCTGACCAATCGCAGAGTTCCTATAGAACATTTGACCAATAACAGAGTTCCTGTAGAACATCTGATCAATCACATAGTTCCTGTAGAACATCTGATCAATCACATAGTTCCTGTAGAACATTTGGCCAATAACAGAGTTCCTGTAGAACATCTTATCAATCAGATAGTTCCTGTAGAACATCTGACCAATCGCAGATTTACTGTAGAACATGATCAATCACAGAATTTTTGTAGAACGTTTGACCAATCACATAGTTCCTGTAGAACATCTGATCGATCACAGAGTTCCTGTACAACATCTGATCGATCACAGATTTTCTGCAGAACGTTTGACCAATCACATCGCCCCTGTAGAACATCTGATCGATCACAGAGTTCCTGTAGAATATCTGACCAATCACATAGTTTCTGTAGAACATCTGACCAATCACAGAGTTTCTGTAGAACTTCTGATCGATCACAGATTTTCTGCAGAACATTTGACCAATCACAGAGTTCCTGAAGAACATCTCACCAATCACAGAGTTCCTGTTGAACATCTGACCAATCACAGAGTTCCTGTAGAACATCTGACCAATCACAGAGTTCCTGTAGAACAGCTGACCAATCACAGAGTTTCTGTAGAACATCTGATCGATCACAGATTTTCTGCAGAACATTTGACCAATCACAGAGTTCCTGTAGAACATCATCTGACCAATCACAGAGTTCCTGTAGAACATTAGACCAATCACAGAGTTCCTGAAGAACATCTCACCAATCACAGAGTTCCTGTAGAACATCATCTGACCAATCACAGAGTTCCTGTAGAACATCTGATCAATCACATAGTTCCTGTAGAACATCTGACCAATCACAGATTTCCTGTAGAACATCTGATAAATCACCGAATTTCTTTAGAACGATTGACCAATCACATAGTTCCTGTAGAACATCTGATCGATCACGGAGTTCCTGTAGAATATCTGACCAATCACAGAGTTCCTGTAGAACATCTGACCAATCACAGAGTTGCTGTAGAACATCTGATGAATAACAGAGTTCCTGTAGAACATCTGACCAATCACAGAGTTCCTGTAGAACATCTGATCGATCACAGATTTTCTGCAGAACATTTGACTAATCACAGAGTTCCTGTAGAACATCTGACCAATTAACATCTGACCAATCACAGAGTTCCTGTAGAACATCTGACCAATCACAGAGTTCCTGTAGAACATCTGATCACTCACATAGTTCCTGTAGAACATCTGACCAATCACAGAGTTCCTGTAGAACATCTGACCAATCACCGAGTTCCTGTAGAACATCTGATGAATAACAGAGTTCCTGTAGAACATCTGACCAATCGCAGAGTTCCTGTAGAACATCTGACCAATCACAGCGTTCCTGTAGAACATCTGATCGATCACAGATTTTCTGCAGAACATTTGACTAATCACAGAGTTCCTGTAGAACATCTGACCAATCACAGAGTTCCTGTAGAACATCTGATCAATCACATAGTTGCTGTAGAACATCTGACCAATCGCAGAGTTCCTATAGAACATTTGACCAATAACAGGGTTCCTGTAAAACATCTGATCAATCACATAGTTCCTGTAGAACATCTGATCAATCGCATAGTTCCTGTAGAACATTTGACCGATAACAGAGTTCCTGTAGAACATCTTATCAATCAGATAGTTCCTGTAGAACATCTGACCAATCACAGATTTCCTGTAGAACATGATCAATCACAGAATTTTTGTAGAACGTTTGACCAATCACATAGTTCCTGTAGAACATCTGATCGATCACAGAGTTCCTGTAGAATATCTGACCAATCACATAGTTTCTGTAGAACATCTGACCAATCACAGAGTTCCTGTAGAACATCTGACCAATCACAGAGTTCCTGTACAACATCTGATCGATCACAGATTTTCTGCAGAACATTTGACCAATCACATCGTTCCTGTAGAACATCTGATCGATCACAGAGTTCCTGTAGAATATCTGACCAATCACATAGTTCCTGTAGAACATCTGACCAATCACAGAGTTTCTGTAGAACATCTGATCGATCACAGTTTTTCTGCAGAACATTTGACCAATCACAGAGTTCCTGTAGAACACCATCTGACCAATCACAGAGTTCCTGTAGAGCATCTGATCAATCACATAGTTCCTGTAGAACATCTGACAAATCACAGATTTCCTGTAGAACATCTGATCAATCACAGAATTTCTTTAGAACGTTTGACCAATCACATAGTTCCTGTAGAACATCTGATCGATCACGGAGTTCCTGTTGAATATCTGACCATTCACACAGTTCCTGTAGAACATCTGACCAATCACAGAGTTCCTGTAGAACATCTGACCAATCACAGAGTTCCTGTAGAACATCTGACCAATCGCATAGTGCCTGTAGAACATCTGACCAATTAACATCTGACCAATCACAGAGTTCCTGTAGAACATCTGACCAATCACAGAGTTCCTGTAGAACATCTGACCAATCACAGCGTTCCTGTAGAACATCTGATCGATCACAGAGTTCCTGTAGAATATCTGACCAATCACATAGTTTCTGTAGAACATCTGACCAATCACAGAGTTCCTGTAGAACATCTGACCAATCACAGAGTTCCTGTAGAACATCTGACCAATCACAGAGTTCCTGTAGAACATCTGACCAATCACATAGTTCCTGTAGAACATCTGACCAATTAACATCTGACCAATCACAGCTTTCCTGTAGAACATCTGACCAATCACAGAGTTCCTGTAGAACATCTGATCAATCAGATAGTTCCCGTAGAACATCTGATCGATCACAGAGTTCCTGTACAACATCTGATCAATCACAGATTTTCTGCAGAACGTTTGACCAATCGTCCCTGTCTACAGGGATCGATCAGATATTCTAACATCTGATCGATCACAGAGTTCCTGTACAACATCTGATCGATCACAGATTTTCTGCAGAACGTTTGACCAATCACATCGTCCCTGTAGAACATCTGATCGATCACAGAGTTCCTGTAGAATATCTGACCAATCACATAGTTCCTGTAGAACATCTGATCGATCACAGAGTTCCTGTACAACATCTGATCGATCACAGATTTTCTGCAGAACGTTTGACCAATCACATCGTCCCTGTAGAACATCTGATCGATCACAGAGTTCCTGTACAACATCTGATCGATCACAGATTTTCTGCAGAACGTTTGACCAATCACATCGACCCTGTAGAACATCTGATCGATCACAGAGTTCCTGTAGAATATCTGACCAATCACATAGTTTCTGTAGAACATCTGACCAATCACAGAGTTCCTGTAGAACATCTGACCAATCACAGAGTTCCTGTACAACATCTGATCGATCACAGATTTTCTGCAGAACATTTGACCAATCACATCGTTCCTGTAGAACATCTGATCGGTCACAGAGTTCCTGTAGAATATCTGACAAATCACATAGTTCCTGTAGAACATCTGACCAATCACAGAGTTTCTGTAGGACATCTGATCGATCACAGATTTTCTGCAGAACATTTGACCAATCACAGAGTTCCTGTAGAACATCATCTGACCAATCACAGAGTTCCTGTAGAACATTTGACCAATCACGGAGTTCCTGAGGAACATCTCACCAATCACAGAGTTCCTGTAGAACACCATCTGACCAATCACAGAGTTCCTGTAGAGCATCTGACCAATCACATAGTTTCTGTAGAACATCTGACCAATCACAGAGTTCCTGTAGAATATCTGACCAATCACATAGTTTCTGTAGAACATCTGACCAATCACAGAGTTCCTGTAGAACATCTGACCAATCACAGAGTTCCTGTACAACATCTGATCGATCACAGATTTTCTGCAGAACATTTGACCAATCACATCGTTCCTATAGAACATCTGATCGATCACAGAGTTCCTGTAGAATATCTGACCAATCACATAGTTTCTGTAGAACATCTGACCAATCACAGAGTTTCTGTAGAACATCTGATCGATCACAGATTTTCTGCAGAACATTTGACCAATCACAGAGTTCCTGTAGAACATCTGACCAATCACAGAGTTCCTGTGGAATATCTGACCAATTACAGAGTACTTGTAGAACATCTGATCAATCACAGAATTCATGTAGAATATCTGACCAATCAGATAGTTCCTGTAGAACATTTGACCAATCAAAGATTTCCTGAAGAACATCTCACCAATCACAGAGTTCCTGTAGAACACCATCTGACCAATCACAGCGTTCCTGTAGAACATCTGATCGATCGCAGAGTTCCTGTACAACATCTGATCGATCACAGATTTTCTGCAGAACGTTTGACCAGTCACATCGTCCCTGTAGAACATCTGATCGATCACAGAGTTCCTGTAGAATATCTGACCAATCACATAGTTCCTGTAGAACATCTGATCGATCACAGAGTTCCTGTACAACATCTGATCGATCACAGATTTTCTGCAGAACGTTTGACCAATCACATCGTCCCTGTAGAACATCTGATCGATCACAGAGTTCCTGTACAACATCTGATCGATCACAGATTTTCTGCAGAACGTTTGACCAATCACATCGACCCTGTAGAACATCTGATCGATCACAGAGTTCCTGTAGAATATCTGACCAATCACATAGTTTCTGTAGAACATCTGACCAATCACAGAGTTCCTGTAGAACATCTGACCAATCACAGAGTTCCTGTACAACATCTGATCGATCACAGATTTTCTGCAGAACATTTGACCAATCACATCGTTCCTATAGAACATCTGATCGATCACAGAGTTCCTGTAGAATATCTGACCAATCACATAGTTCCTGTAGAACATCTGACCAATCACAGATTTCCTGTAGAACATCTGATCAATCACAGAATTTCTTTAGAACGTTTGACCAATCACATAGTTCCTGTAGAAAATCTGATCGATCACGGAGTTCCTGTTGAATATCTGACCATTCACACAGCTTCTGTAGAACATCTGACCAATCACAGAGTTCATGTAGAACATCTGACCAATCACAGAGTTCCTGTAGAACATCTGACCAATCACATAGTTCCTGTAGAACATCTGACCAATTAACATCTGACCAATCACAGAGTTCCTGTAGAACATCTGACCAATCACAGAGTTCCTGTAGAACATCTGACCAATCACAGCGTTCCTGTAGAACATCTGATCGATCACAGATTTTCTGCAGAACATTTGACTAATCACAGAGTTCCTGTAGAACATCTGACCAATCACATAGTTCCTGTAGAACATCTGACCAATTAACATCTGACCAATCACAGAGTTCCTGTAGAACATCTGACCAATCACAGAGTTCCTGTAGAACATCTGATCAATCACATAGTTCCTGTAGAACATCTGACCAATTAACATCTGACCAATCACAGAGTTCCTGTAGAACATCTGACCAATCACAGAGTTCCTGTAGAACATCTGACCAATCACAGCGTTCCTGTAGAACATCTGATCGATCACAGATTTTCTGCAGAACATTTGACTGATCACAGAGTTCCATAGTTCCTGTGGAACATCTGACCAATTAACATCTGACCAATCACAGAGTTCCTGTAGAACATATGACCAATCACAGAGTTCCTGTAGAACATCTGATCAATCACATAGTTCCTGTAGAACATCTGACCAATCACAGAGTTCCTGTAGAACATCTGACCAATCACCGAGTTCCTGTAGAACATCTGATGAATAACAGCGTTCCTGTAGAACATCTGACCAATCACAGAGTTCCTGTAGAACATCTGACCAATCACAGCGTTCCTGTAGAACATCTGATCGATCACAGATTTTCTGCAGAACATTTGACTAATCACAGAGTTCCTGTAGAACATCTGACCAATCACAGAGTTCCTGTAGAACATCTGGTCAATCACATAGTTGCTGTAGAACATCTGACCAATCGCAGAGTTCCTATAGAACATTTGACCAATAACAGAGTTCCTGTAGAACATCTGATCAATCACATAGTTCCTGTAGAACATCTGATCAATCACATAGCTCCTGTAGAACATTTGACCAATAACAGAGTTCCTGTAGAACATCTGATCAATCAGATAGTTCCTGTAGAACATCTGACCAATCACATATTTCCTGTAGAACATGATCAATCACAGAATTTTTGTAGAACGTTTGACCAATCACATAGTTCCTGTAGAACATCTGATCGATCACAGAGTTCCTGTACAACATCTGATCGATCACAGATTTTCTGCAGAACGTTTAACCATTCACATCGTCCCTGTAGAACATCTGATCGATCACAGAGTTCCTGTAGAATATCTGACCAATCACATAGTTTCTGTAGAACATCTGACCAATCACAGAGTTCCTGTAGAACATCTGACCAATCACAGAGTTCCTGTACAACATCTGATCGATCACAGATTTTCTGCAGAACATTTGACCAATCACATCGTTCCTGTAGAACATCTGATCGGTCACAGAGTTCCTGTAGAATATCTGACAAATCACATAGTTCCTGTAGAACATCTGACCAATCACAGAGTTTCTGTAGGACATCTGATCGATCACAGATTTTCTGCAGAACATTTGACCAATCACAGAGTTCCTGTAGAACATCATAAGACCAATCACAGAGTTCCTGTAGAACATTTGACCAATCACAGATTTCCTGAAGAACATCTCACCAATCACAGAGTTCCTGTAGAACACCATCTGACCAATCACAGAGTTCCTGTAGAGCATCTGATCAATCACATAGTTCCTGTAGAACATCTGACCAATCACAGATTTCCTGTAGAACATCTGATCAATCACAGAATTTCTTTAGAACGTTTGACCAATCACATAGTTCCTGTAGAACATCTGATCGATCACGGAGTTCCTGTTGAATATCTGACCATTCACACAGTTCCTGTAGAACATCTGACCAATCACAGAGTTCCTGTAGAACATCTGACCAATCACAGAGTTCCTGTAGAACATCTGACCAATCACATAGTTCCTGTAGAACATCTGACCAATTAACATCTGACCAATCACAGAGTTCCTGTAGAACATCTCACCAATCACAGAGTTCCTGTAGAACATCTGACCAATCACAGCGTTCCTGTAGAACATCTGATCGATCACAGATTTTCTGCAGAACATTTGACTAATCACAGAGTTCCTGTAGAACATCTGACCAATCACAGAGTTCCTGTAGAACATCTGGTCAATCACATAGTTGCTGTAGAACATCTGACCAATCGCAGAGTTCCTATAGAACATTTGACCAATAACAGAGTTCCTGTAGAACATCTGATCAATCACATAGTTCCTGTAGAACATCTGATCAATCACATAGCTCCTGTAGAACATTTGACCAATAACAGAGTTCCTGTAGAACATCTGATCAATCAGATAGTTCCTGTAGAACATCTGACCAATCACATATTTCCTGTAGAACATGATCAATCACAGAATTTTTGTAGAACGTTTGACCAATCGCATAGTTCCTGTAGAACATCTGATCGATCACAGAGTTCCTGTACACCATCTGATCGATCACAGATTTTCTGCAGAACGTTTAACCATTCACATCGTCCCTGTAGAACATCTGATCGATCACAGAGTTCCTGTAGAATATCTGACCAATCACATAGTTTCTGTAGAACATCTGACCAATCACAGAGTTCCTGTAGAACATCTGACCAATCACAGAGTTCCTGTAGAACATCTGACCAATCACAGAGTTCCTGTAGAACATCTGACCAATCACATAGTTCCTGTAGAACATCTGACCAATTAACATCTGACCAATCACAGAGTTCCTGTAGAACATCTGACCAATCACAGAGTTCCTGTAGAACATCTGACCAATCACAGCGTTCCTGTAGAACATCTGATCGATCACAGATTTTCTGCAGAACATTTGACTAATCACAGAGTTCCTGTAGAACATCTGACCAATCACAGAGTTCCTGTAGAACATCTGATCAATCACATAGTTGCTGTAGAACATCTGACCAATCGCAGAGTTCCTATAGAACATTTGACCAATAACAGAGTTCCTGTAGAACATCTGACCAATCACATATTTCCTGTAGAACATGATCAATCACAGAATTTTTGTAGAACGTTTGACCAATCACATAGTTCCTGTAGAACATCTGATCGATCACAGAGTTCCTGTACAACATCTGATCGATCACAGATTTTCTGCAGAACGTTTAACCATTCACATCGTCCCTGTAGAACATCTGATCGATCACAGAGTTCCTGTAGAATATCTGACCAATCACATAGTTTCTGTAGAACATCTGACCAATCACAGAGTTCCTGTAGAACATCTGACCAATCACAGAGTTCCTGTACAACATCTGATCGATCACAGATTTTCTGCAGAACATTTGACCAATCACATCGTTCCTGTAGAACATCTGATCGGTCACAGAGTTCCTGTAGAATATCTGACAAATCACATAGTTCCTGTAGAACATCTGACCAATCACAGAGTTTCTGTAGGACATCTGATCGATCACAGATTTTCTGCAGAACATTTGACCAATCACAGAGTTCCTGTAGAACATCATAAGACCAATCACAGAGTTCCTGTAGAACATTTGACCAATCACAGATTTCCTGAAGAACATCTCACCAATCACAGAGTTCCTGTAGAACACCATCTGACCAATCACAGAGTTCCTGTAGAGCATCTGATCAATCACATAGTTCCTGTAGAACATCTGACCAATCACAGATTTCCTGTAGAACATCTGATCAATCACAAAATTTCTTTAGAACGTTTGACCAATCACATAGTTCCTGTAGAACATCTGATCGATCACGGAGTTCCTGTTGAATATCTGACCATTCACACAGTTCCTGTAGAACATCTGACCAATCACAGAGTTCCTGTAGAACATCTGACCAATCACAGAGTTGCTGTAGAACATCTGACCAATCACATAGTTCCTGTAGAACATCTGACCAATTAACATCTGACCAATCACAGAGTTCCTGTAGAACATCTGACCAATCACAGAGTTCCTGTAGAACATCTGATCAATCACAGAGTTCCTGTAGAACATCTGACCAATCACAGAGTTCCTGTAGAACATCTGACCAATCACAGAGTTCCTGTAGAACATCTGATCAATCACAGAGTTCCTGTAGAACATCTGACCAATCACAGAGTTCCTGTAGAACATCTGATCAATCACAGAGTTCCTGTAGAACATCTGATCGATCACAGATTTTCTGCAGAACATTTGACCAATAACAGAGTTCCTGTAGAACATCTGATCAATCACATAGTTCCTGTAGAACATCTGATCAATCACATAGTTCCTGTAGAACATCTGACCAATCACAGATTTCCTGTAGAACATCTGATCAATCACTGAATTTCTGTAGAACGTTTGACCAATCACATAGTTCCTGTAGAACATTTGATCGATCACAGAGTTCCTGTAAAATATCTGACCAATCACATAGTTCCTGTAGAACATCTGACCAATCACAGAGTTCCTGTAGAACATCTGACCAATCACAGAGTTCCTGTACAACATCTGATCGATCACAGATTTTCTGCAGAACGTTTGACCAATCACATCGTCCCTGTAGATCATCTGATCGATCACAGAGTTCCTGTAGAATATCTGACCAATCACATAGTTCCTGTAGAACATCTGACCAATCACAGAGTTCCTGTAGAACATCTGACCAATCACAGAGTTCCTGTACAACATCTGATCGATCACAGATTTTCTGCAGAACGTTTGACCAATCACATCGTTCCTGTAGAACATCTGATCGATCACAGAGTTCCTGTAGAATATCTGACCAATCACATAGTTCCTGTAGAACATCTGACCAATCACAGTTCCTGTAGAACATCTGACCAATCACAGAGTTCCTGTAGAACATCTGACCAATCACAGAGTTCCTGTGGAATATCTGACCAATTACAGAGTACTTGTAGAACATCTGATCAATCACAGAATTCATGTAGAATATCTGACCAATCAGAGAGTTCCTGTAGAACATTTGACCAATCAAAGATTTCCTGCAGAACATCTGATCAATCACAGAGTTTCTGTGGAACGTCTGATCAATCAGAGAGTCCATGTAGAACATTTGACCAATCAGAGAGTTCCTGTAAAACATTTTATCAATCAGAGTTCCTGTAGAACATCTGATCAATCACAGAGTTCCTGTAGAACATCTGACCAATCACAGAGTTCCTGTAGAACATCTGACCAATCACAGAGTTCGTCTAGAATGGTTGTAGAGAAAATATTTCCGACAAACATTACATTAAGTTGGGATTATTAGCCATGGTTACGTTTATAATCACTAGCTATTTGATGGCCCGCTATGAGGGCATATAGGTCACCATGTAATTCCAATTTAGAAATAACGATCATTCCTATTTAGGAATAAAAATCACCGATTAAATATTTTAGAATTTTGAAACTACGTGAAACACATTAAAGGATAACATGTTCAGTAAATTTCAGGCTTTACCTTGGGAGATACATTTACATTTCTTTAATGGTTTTCAGTGCCATTGTCCAGTACCAAAAAACTTCATGGCACTATCACACTCATCAAATTCATTCCACTTCAACACTCCCTGATACTATTTCACTGTATTCAACACCTTGGTCAACCGATGTGAATATTTATGATTAACTCGGCAATGATATGGGCGTTTATTTTATCTTAGCACTGTATATTTTAACCCGCAATAGTTTTCCAACCATATACCCAAAATATTCTATGCTACTCTCCGGATCAATACCGTTGGAATATCTTATATACTATATCTCTACGTCGCGTGGTTAGGGAGTTATAAATAACATGGATAGACAGACAGACAGACAGACAGATAGACAGACAGATAGTTAGATATTACGGCTTTAATGTACAAAACTTCTCCACGTACTTGCTGAATGTATGCAATGATGTACTGGCTGAAAATCTCATTACAATAACACCGTCAGGAATATGCTAAAAAGTAGGCCAAGTCAGAGAAACCCTGTCTCTAGCTAAATAGTTCTGTTTATTTTGGAAGCGACCTGACACCACTATGCTTGACCCCTATCTGTCTAATGTAATAATGAATGGCATATCTGCATGAGAGATTAGAGTGTATACCCGCATAGCAGGTAACTTAATAGTATATAAAAGTTAAACCTGGTAGAATTTTTGAGGGTGTGAGTGAGAGTTGTAGAGTCACGTGGAGCTGACGTCACGTCCGGTCGAAGGTCACACCCGGGTCAAGGTCACACCCAGTTCAAGAATCATTTCAGGGTCAAACGGTCACATACGGGTCAGGTAACTACCGGTATCTGAACATGCGCAATCGGGGAATAGTAGAAAAGGGACATTTGGATGGGCGTTTTCGGCTAGAGGTGGACCATCCATCGTCCAGAACGGTCGTGTGAGGTATTAGTTTGAAGCTCTCGTAGAGAAGCGTTCGACTGGACTGGTTTGTAGTAGAAATAAGGCAATGACGCGCATGCGCACCCGTGGAATTGCGGGAAAAAATATCTCAATGGTACGTTTTTGGTTGGAGGTGAACCATCCGTGATCCGAATGGGTCATGTGAGATGTCATATTGAAGCACACGTGGGGTAGCTTCGGTCTGAGGGGTATGTAGTGGAAGAAAAAGCTATGGCTCGCATGGCCGGGCAGGGAATTGTGGAAAAGGTAATTTGAATGGTCGTTTTGGGGTAGAGATGGACCATCCGCGTTCCACATAGCTCGTGCGAGGTGTCATATTGAAGCACTCGTGGGGGGAGGGTATTACCGGACCGGTGTGGAAGTAAGGCTATGGCGCGCATGTACAGTCAAGGAAATGTGGGAAAAGGGCATTTGAATGGAAGGTTTGGGCAGAGATGGATTATCCTTGGCTCTAATGGAGAGTGGCTCATATCCTATTGAAACTGTTATCGGATAGAGTCAGACTGGTGGTGATACATGCATGCACACTGTGGGAGTAGTAGAGAAAGGCAGTTTCGGAGTTGGTGACTATGCCCCTGGCACTTCAAGGCCATTATTTCTAAGAACTCCGCAATGAATGCATGTGGATATTGAAAAACTCAAAATATCTTACAAAAGAACTTGATGAGAAAGGGCAATACTTATCTCACCAAGTAGCGTTTGCTAGATCCTGTGTTAAATGTGACGATTTTAATCGACGTCACAAAACATTATTGTAGGAACTTATAAAACAGGGCTATACCATCAGCGCCTCCACTCGAGATTTCTGAATATGGCGATACATATCGCATGCTGATAGCAAAATACGAGAGCAGCGTGCAAGATCTATGGTGGTATGTTTCGTAACTTGTGTCTAATTCTGCCTAACCCGGGGTTATAGTGGGGCGGATATGTGGCAAAGTACAGGAGGATTTGAAGTTTATTATATAGTAAACGTTTTTAGATATAGGGCCAAGCTAAGTTTTCTCCGTGGATGCCCGGAAATGGCAAAATCCAAGATGGCCACCACTCAAATTGAGAAAATGAATAATGTTTCATATCTTCAACAATAATTGACGTAATAAGACAAATGAAGTACCTATTTATATGTTTTCATATATGTGGAATCCAATGAAATCATCACTCGGATGATACAATGTATGCAAATCAAGATATCTGACAAAGTATGTAAAATAGTTGGTGAAAAAATGTGAAAAGTGACAATTTTCAATTTTGCTGAAATAATTTAACATACAATATGGCTGGATCACATTGTTTATTGACAACGGTATTGTCACACCAATCTCCAATGTACGAGTTGACACAGCGAAACAGCTCACCAATTACCAGTATACGAGTTGTCAGAGCATTTCCATCATAGCTCTCTAGATTTGTATCTAATACCGCTTATGCCGGTGCTAGGGGCCGTGTGGTCAGATCATCCAAGTTGCCACATGAACAGGTACAATAAAAGCGTACCTGAGATACGACACATATCACGAATCGTTAGATTCTTGGTATATGCTTTAGAATAGGTTAACCAGAAGACTATTCTGTGAAGTCATGTGACGCAGTCAGTATGTCGGCACCTCTTCCCACTTCACTTATATGTGTTGTAATTGTATACGAATGCATGCGAAATAGCTGCAGAATATGAACAAAAACCAAAATTTTGTCCGATCCCCTATAAAGCAAATATCATTATATGAACATTCTGTCATATCATAGAATATTACTTTATTCCAAATAAGTTCCCTCTTATTGGAAAGTTAGTTCAACTAGCCATATGAATAAATTATGACTGGGACGTAGCTATATCTGTCATTTAGAGGCATGAAGGAACACGAATAATCAATTCGAATGCAGACCAGACGCTAGCCCCCCGGGCAATACAGAAAAATACTCTGGCCGATAACATACCAAGGTGGTCCATGGAGAAAAACTGGTCATTTATGCGACCTTCTAACCCAGTTAATAAAGGCTGATGAGTGAGTCATTATTTGGTACAAGGCACAAATCATTTAACAAGGAAATATCTTTGTGTGATTAATCTATGGTTGGATGCATTTTCGTATGAAAGTATAACAAGAAAACCAAAACAAATTAAATGGTTATAGTTCAATAATTATGTCCTGCCAAAAGAACATATGTTATGTTCGTCCATTCTCTGAGAAACATGTCTAATTGTCTTACCTATGTAGTTTACAAGGCAAACGTGAGAGCCTTGAATTTCCTTCGATACAGAATGGGAATTCCAAATATGGTCATGTCAGGATTGCGTGGTAAAGAATGCTGTTAATAGATTTGTTCCATAGCAACTGGAAGTCGAGGGTATGATTCATCAGCCTTTAGGGGTTTTGGGCGGTATAAATAGTGACAGTGGGCGAAAATCAAGGGACTCGTTAGGGAACTTCTCGGCCGGACACACAGCTGAAACGTAAACTAGTTATACAGACGTCCAGGTCTCCAAGTATGGACAAACTTGGCATTGGTTAAGAAGTCAGGGGTTTCTCAGGAAGGAGAAAGGAAGCACAAAATAAGGATACAACAGGTCAGTTATGTATATCAATAATTAATTACGGTTAGGGATATGACTCCAACTTATTGAGTGACTTGAAAGAGGTGGTTAACATGTATTAGTGTTTTGCTATTGTGCTAAAGGAATTCGAGCATATATTGGTGTCAGATAAAAGAAACCTCAAGAAAACGTATTATGTGTCTTTTTGTTAATTTATTTAATCTGGAAGAAAAGTATACCCACGGCAAGGCAGATATCGTTTAAGCCACATCCCCACTCCCAAAGCGCTCGATTTCTGAATACCTCTTTGCAAAGCCAAGCGAGTTAATTTGTGATGCGGAGCCTCCTGTCCTCCCATATATAGTCCATTCGGGGGCGATACAGGGGCACAGCGTGTACGTCCACATGGTGTTGGAACCTATTTCGGGCAGATGTTGGATTGGTTTGCGATTTTTGCCGTGACCGTACAAAATTTCAGAGATTAGTTTTTCTACATCACAAGTCATGATTTCTTCATTAAGCCTACTTGTTGGATTGGTTCAGCGGTCTTTGCCGTGCAGAGTTTTTGAGATTGCTTCTTTCCTTTTGACTGTCGTGCTTTCCCAGTTTGTCTGGGTGGTGTTTGGTGATGATGGGAGAGATAGTCCCGAGTTTAGGAGAAGAGATGTACAGGACATAGTTGTACGGGACGAAGGGATTCCTATAAATCAGGGATTAATAAATCCACAGCCTGAATTTAGTCAGGACGTAGATAATGTCCCGCCGCAGATATTGCTGAATGATAATGTAATAAATAATGTAATTCAGGGGGAAGAATTTGAAGAACCCGTGATAAATAATGAAATTCAAAGAGAGGAACCTGAAGAACAATTACAGAACTTCAATGAGCCAGTAGAATTAGAAAATCTACCGGAACAATTAGAAAATCTTGATGAGCCCTTAGAAAATATTGGGGAGCCATTAGACAATTTTGTAGAGCCATTAGAAAATTTGGGGGAACCATTAGAATATCCTGTGTTAGACCAGGAACCTCTTGATAGCGATGAAGAGCCAGAATGTGTCGGACCATTTGGTGAGGATCTTTTGGTCGAACCATTAGTTGATAATCAGGATTTGGTAAATGAACTTGTTGATGAGGCTATAATAAATGCAGATCTTATGCATAACGAAGAAGTAACGATGGATATGTTAAATGCTACCCGTCCTGAGAAATTTTCTGGAGGTGCACACGAAGATGCTAGAATTTGGCTACAAAAATTCGAAATCTTTTTGAATTTAAATGGTATACATGATGATCAAAAGGTACAACATTTTCGGCTCTTAATTAAGGATGCCGCAAAGGTCTGGTGCACACTTTTGCCAGACGATCAGCGTGAAGACTGGCCACGGTTGCGCCAAGCATTTGAAAATAAATACTTGAACATGCGGAAAATGTTCAATCTTGAAATCGCGTTTTACGCCTTACAACAGGGCTCGTCACAAGCGACTACCTTGTTTATTGACTCGGTCCTCGAACTAGCCTGCCGACTAGGGAAAACAGCTGATGTAGCCCAGGCACAGATTATCCGAGGATTGAGACCTGAAATTGCGTGTCAGGTTATAATGCAAAACCCTGCGGATTTAGAATGCAAAACCCTGCGGATTTAGAATCCATAATCCAATGTTCAATATTAGCGGAAATCTCCACTCAAATGGCATCAGCAAGGCATCCACAGATAGCGGGTTTAGACCATGTCTATGAGGCTAATTTAAAAGTCGAAATCGACGAATTAAGGAGACAGATAGCCGCTCTTGCGAAAGACGTGCAGACACACAAGCGTTATAAATATAACCAGGGACCGCGGGAGCGTTATCAAGGGTATCGACAGAATGGACACGGACAACACGGGAACCCTCTAGGTAATAGTTATTATCCAAATCAAAACCAAAATCCGAACAGGGGTGGTCGAACCAATAGAAGTTGGGCACCCCGTCCTTTAAACTGGAGAAGAAAGCCTGCTAGAGGACGGCAACGCCGCCACTATTACAGATCTAGTGGAGGAAATATGTATTTCTATGACATGAGATGTAAAGACACAGATATTAAAGTTGGAGATATTGTTTACCTATGGTTACCAGATACCCCTAAACACTTTTCGAAAAAGTTAAATTCGAAATGGGTAGGTCCTTTTCGAGTTGTCACTAAAGTTGGATTACTGAACTTTAAAATTAAGAATGTTCAATCAAATAAATTGGTCGAGAGTATTGTCCATAGCAACCGATTGAAGAAATGTGTTAATCGCCACGTGGGCCCTACAAAACCTTTGTTGGAACTTGTCCAGATTAAGGATAATGACGTATTTGCTATTAATGAAAATGAGATACCAGAGGATAACTTTGTAATGAAGGGGACTAAGTTAGTCGAACCGTTACCCGTTATCCCTGAAGATTCAGAAACTAGTGTAGTTTGTATTGAGAAGCAAAAGGGAGACGTAGGAGTGACCCCCACGCCCCAAGTTAAGGCGGCCGAACAGGCTCGAGACATTATTCAACCCGATCAAATAGATGATCTGGGACTTTTTGAGAATGTCAGGCAGCCAGTTCAAAACAAAGAAATGATTGTGGACCGAGGGTATATTGTAAGCAAAGAAATAGTTACATCCATGATACCCAGGCCAACTGATGAAGAATCACTGCAAAACAAAGTTAGGACAATAGAGAACGTTTTAAAAGGGAAAAAAGATGAAAATGGGAAGATCCATTACTATGCGAGATATACAGATCAGACAAATAAGAGAATTGGGACGTGGACTCCTGAAAATGAATTATCTGTAGAAGATAGAAATCATTGCAGAGAAGAATATTCGTATTTTAAGACAAGCTCCAAAAGTTTATGTTTAAAGACTTAGCAAAACTATGACTCACCAGGGATGAATGACTTCTGCTCCTATCCTCGTAGATTAATGTGTATATTAATGAGGACGGTTGTTATGTTTTAGTGAGGTGGCAATTTACCTACAAACTAACTATCTGGTTTGTGTTTTCCGTTCAGACTTCGTTGTGTGATTGATTAGAAATTCCCAATGATAGTTGAGGTATAGTGATGATTTTGGCCATGGATAAAGGTCTATTTACACTATGTCAGGGTACTCTGTCCGTGATAACTATGGAAAAATGACATGTCTAAATAATGGAAGTAATGAGCAATTGGAGAAATGAAGAGTGATGAAATATTTGATGTCGAATTTGAATACAAATTAGAGAAATGAATTTGTGAAATGAAGATTGAGCGCAGATTTCTATGTGGCGAGAATTGTGACTCATCAATAGGGTAATAGAACGATGGTCTTTCAACTTTCAACAGTGGATATAGTCGGCCTCGTCGAATTAAACGCTCTGGCAGTTACATTATCTGGTATAGACCGTATCAGGTTAATCATCGATCGGGCTCAAATTATGTATGCTGACACGACTGTTCGGAAGCTATAGGCTATATTTTGTTACACTGTAAGATTGTCCAGTTAGATATGGGTTCTGCATGAATGGTATGCGGAATGACTTTGTTTAAACGATACATGTATTAGGGAACGTTACGAAACGGCTGGAGAATTTAAGGAGAATCGTCTCTTGTCAGTCAAGTAGAGTATACTAAGAGAAACCAACATGATTTGATCTCACCCCATGATGGCAGGTGATAGACTGTTGTTTAGCATGTTTCAGTGATTTCCTTACCTGGGGGTGTAATAAAACAAATCCAAAGTTGTACTAATCACGGAATCATTGAAGAGTGTCGGAGATAAAATATAGTTACTACTGGATATACGGCGAAGTTTGATGGGGATAATAAATGATATATTTTATGGAATTATGCTTATTAAACGCAACCGGGAAAAAGATGTCTTTGGAAAGTGGTTTAGAAGGTATGCACTTAATTATGGAGTATTATGACGTGGGCATCTGCGGGTAAATGACCACATAATTTACAGGTCTATTCCTTGATTATCTATGACTAGGGTTAAGTAGGTGAACTTTGATCGTACGCTGACGGGTCGCT
>JAVTVY010045766.1:0-20685 GCA_036873755.1 Hanleya hanleyi | reverse complement strand
CTTTAAACTCCATTTAAATGCACAATCAAACGTAGAAAACGGAAGTTAAAATTAAAAATTATCTCCCCTAGGAGATAGAGTTATCCGCCCCTAGGAGAGCTCTCACTCTTCCCAACGTGGTTACCATATAAGCCAATGCACAGCCCATTCTCTTCCTCTTTCTCCTGTTTGCTCGAGCAGTGCACATCTAGGGAAGTGTTCAGAGGCAATTTTACAACATTAGTTGTTGTTGTCTCGCTGGTATATCCTTTATCAAGTGTTGAGTTTTGTTATTGATTCGGAACTTACTTACTGTATTATGTCGGAAGTTCCGTCTTGTATTCCTTGTCGTACATGCGGGAAAAATGTTTCCCCTTTAGACGCTCACACGGCTTGTTTTGCGTGTAAAGATTTGTGTTACCGTGCGTCCACGTGCGCGGAGTGTGTATTATGGGATCCGGCGGCCTGGAAGAATTATGCCCAGGCCCGTCGGGCTTTTCTTTTACATTCTTGTGATGACCCGTCTTTGTCGGAGATCGACAGACGGGTCTTAGAAATTTCTTTGGTTAATGACATGAAGTCTAATGAAGATCTTGACCGAGCTGGTCAAGACTCAGTGTCTCCCGCGTCAGTATGTATACCACCAAGCGGTACAATCCTACGGGATGATAATTCTAGGTTACTAGACAGTTTGACCCGGTCTGGAGACTCATTGTCTAGGGCCGATCCAAAACCAGTTCCTTTGTTACGGTCAACAAAGACCAGGTCGGTCTTGGCTGGCCATTCTTTTGTTCCCGACAAACAAAAGAATTCTGTGCCCCAGGTTATTTCACCATTACCTATTGGTTCTCCACATGTATCTTCTAGAAGGAAGAAAACAAATAAACGACGTCGCAGGTCAGTTTCTCCTTTACGGGTTAAAACTAAATATAGTTGTCCTAATGCTGGAGAATCTATGGAAGCGCGTTCCGTTCTTCCATTAAGTGTTCAGGTTGCGAACTTACGATCTCCAGTTTCCGCGATTGTTGATTCTTCACTTCATCATTCACATACTGCGACTCGACATTCACGTAAACATTCACGTTCTCGTACTCGACATTCGGATTTTCCATCTTGTCGTTTGTTTTCACCTGTTCGTGATTCTATTGCGTCGGTTCGTCGGTCTCGATCCCCGATCCGTAGTTCTCGTCCACCGGTTCATTTTGGTACCATTTTACGGCCCTCCCGCTCGCCGGTACGCCGTTCTCGTACTTTGACAGTTCATTCACCTGATACTACTCACCGTTTACCTCGGGTTTCGGCTCCTTCTGATCAAGATTATCATCTTCAGTATCATCGGGCGCCTTTCCTTGACCATGCGGTGGATCATGATTTATCATCTTCGCGTTCTCAATCTCCGGTCTCTTCGAGTTCGTCGGATGATTCGTCTTCCTCTTGGGAAAGTTCGGAAGATACGTCGAAGATGGATTATTTGCTGAGAATGCAGGCGCTTTTAGCGTTGGTTCCGGATATGCCCGCCCCTTCGAAGGTTGTTCCATCTAGTAATAAGTGTCGGACAGCAGCGGATTCTGCATTCATGTCTTCCAAGCCTGTGACTCCTCGTACATGCGCTCCGTCCCCAGCGTGGGCGGATCATTTAGAGAAGTTTGATCGTCAATTACAGGATGACAATAAATTCAAAAAGCCTCGTTTCCGGATTCCCCATGATCTTCATGATAACGTTTTACCTGACAAACCACCCAAATGTGATCGAGATTTACCACAGATTTCTAAGTCATCGAAGTCATCTCCACTTGAGTTTAGTGCCAATTGCGTGGAGAATATCCAAGAGATGTTATTGGTAATCCAACGTGCTTCCTCAGTCGCCGATTGGTTTTTGTTAGCTACTTCGCGGATTGCTTTGGATCCTGAGTTACGCCTGGACGATGGGTCGACTTCTTTGTCTCCGGGTCGTGTGGCCTATTTACGGGGTTTTATTGAAACCCTAGTACAGGCTAACCGTCAAGTTATCGAGGCCAGTTCTTATTCATACGTTTCGCTTCTCCAAGCGCAACGCAACGCCTTACTTAAGACTGTCAAGCCGGACGTCTCCTTTATGGTTAAGGATTATTTGCTTCATCAGCCTTTGGCCTCCAGGTCCATTTTCAATAATGCTATTGAGGCTGTTGTTCCCGTCATTCGTGAAGAACGTACTGCGCGCTTGATTGCGGCTGTTGCTCGGGGTGGTTCTTCGGATCGTCGCCAGAAGCGGGGTCGTAGGTCTTCTACCACTCGTCAAGATGGGGGCGCTCGGGGGAGTTTTCGAGGTATCGACAAACCTCCACGAGGCCGAGGTCGCCGTTCCTTTCGTGGGAAGCCAACCAAGAGGGGTGGTCATTCCACCAAATGACTATCAAGTTCCCGTGTCCGATCAAGTCGAAGTTTTTCATCCTCCGCCTTTCCGTTCATTCAGTCATCATGTTGTGGGCGGCCGCCTTCAATACTTCGTAGACAACTGGCGTCTCATCACAGACGACGCCTGGATTTTAAGAGTTTTGGAGCACGGCTTCCTGTTGACTTTTCGTTCCCTTCCCAAACTCATTGTGTGGCCACGCCCATCCCGCCTACCAGTCTCCGCGGACCACGTGCGGACTCTTCTGTCTTCGGTCGACACGCTCCCGCGGACCACGTGCGGACTCTTCTGTCTTCGGTCGACACGCTCATCGACAGGGAGTTACCTCGGACGGAGGACAGTGTGGGGTTTTACAGCCACGTATTTCTGATCCCCAAAAAAGACTCGCACCAGATGCGGATGGTGATCGACTTAAAAGTGTTAAACAAGTTTCATCTCACCACCCCCCCTCATTTCAAGATGCCGACTGTTTCATCGATTCGGGCCCGCATACATCATCGGGATTGGCTGGCCTCAGTCGATCTGCAGGACGCGTATCTTCATATTCCAATTCATCCACGTCATCGCCGTTATCTCCGCTTCGTTATCAACGAACGTCGATTCGAATGGCAGGTTCTCCCATTCGGGGTCAATGTAGCCCCCTGGTTGTTTACCCGCATTACCTCTCCTGTCATGGCGTTTCTACACCTGCGAGGTATTCAGATAGAGGTTTATATAGACGACATCCTTCTATGGGCAGCGGACGAGGCCCGTCTCAACGTGCAAGTCCAGTTCACGCTCCTGGTGTTACGGAATCTAGGATTCATCCCTCATCCTCTCAAGTCAGAGTTGGTTCCGGCTCAAGTTCGCCGTTACATCGGCGCAGTGTTCGATACTTATCATCAGCGAGTATACCCGCCGGAGGATCGTTGGGACAAAATTCAGCTGCTAATCCGAAAGTTTTTGTCATCAACGTCACGGACACGTCAACAGTGGCAAAGTTTGGTAGGTTTGCTCACTTCCACTCAGGACCTAACTCATTACGGCCGACTACAGGTGCGTCCATTACAGTATCATCTGTACCCTTACCTACAGACACCTTCCATCAATCCAGCGGTGCCGGTATTGACGTCTCTTCATCCACATCTGGTCTGGTGGCAATCCCGGCTCAACGTCATGCAGGGCGTTCCATTCCGCTTTCCGGCCCCGTGTCATCATCTGTACACCGACGCGTCCGAGAGCGGTTGGGGAGCCCATCTGGACATATTCAAGGTATCCGGCAGATGGTCAACATTGGATGCCAGTCTTCACATCAACCTTCTGGAGATGAAGGCAGTCATTCTGGCGGTGAAGCATTGGAGTCATCGTCTCATGTACTCATCTCTCCTCATAGCGACGGACAATTCCACAGTCATTGCGCACATCAACAAGTTGGGAACCACCCGCTCGCTACCAATGTTTCGTCTAGTTTGGGATCTGTACGAGTGGACTCGCACTTATCATATTTATATTCGCGCCCGCCATGTGCCGGGGCGGCTCAATGTCTTAGCGGACAGCCTATCACGTCCGGACACCGTTCTTCAGACCGAGTGGCAACTTCATCCGGAGGTGTTCCAGCAGATCTCCACCATCTGGGAGTCCCCTCTGATCGATCTCTTTGCAACGAGGAACAACGCCCAATTGTCTCTGTTTGTCAGTCCGATTCTGGATCCTCAAGCCTTCGACATCGACGCTCTGTCAATCAATTGGGACAACTTCCTAGCTTACGCCTACCCACCGATGGCCCTAATACTGGAAGTGCTTCAGAAGATTTCTCGTCACGACTGCATCATTCTACTCGTAGTGCCGTGGTGGCCGCGTCGACAGTGGTTTCCGGTTTTGGTCCCGCTCCTCACGGCCCCTCCACGTCGACTGCCAGTTTGGCCCAGCCTGTTACGTCAACCGCACGGGATTTTCCATCACAACCCACGGTGGCTCAACCTACACGTTTGCAGACTATCCAGAATGCACTCGCAGTCCAGGGATTTTCAGCAGAGGTTGCACGAACGATGGTTTCAGCCATTGGATCTTCCACATCGCAGCTCTATCAGGCGAAATGGTCCTATTTCGTCTCCTGGTGTCGAGGACAGGATGCCGATCCCGACTCTGCCTCTGTTTCCCTAGTTGCTGACTTCCTCCTTCATCTTCATCGGGATAAGAAGTTTCAAATCAGCACCATTGAAGGGTATCGATCTGCTTTGGCTAGGGTGTTACGTCTTACCTCTGGTGTAGACATTAGTCTTAATGATAATATCTCTGCGCTCATTCGCGCCTTCGCGTTACAGTCTCGCCGTACGCGACAACTGTTACCGAAATGGGATATCGGTGTGGTTCTGTGTGCTCTGATTCGTCCGCCCTTTGAACCTTTAGAATCCGCTTCTATCAAAGCTGTGTCTTATAAGACGGCCTTTTTGGCGGCGTTTGCTTTAGCGTCTAGAGTGTC
This sequence comes from Hanleya hanleyi, assembly GCA_036873755.1. Lineage (NCBI taxonomy): Eukaryota > Metazoa > Mollusca > Polyplacophora > Lepidopleurida > Hanleyidae > Hanleya > Hanleya hanleyi. The sequence goes on along the minus strand of JAVTVY010045766.1, from coordinate 15,853 downwards.
TGAACTTCATGCTCTTGAAAGATCTTCTATGTCCTGGACGGCGGATTGGTCTCGCATTTCTTTTCGGCCCATTCCTGAATTTATTGCCAAAAATGAGTCTGTGCGTTCAGGTCCGTGCGCTCAACGATCGTACTCCATTCCTGCGTTGTCAGACTTTGTGCATGGGCTCGAAGACGACCTCCTGTTATGCCCGGTTCGGGCGATTCGCCACTATCTTACTCGTACCGACTCCGCTCGCGGCTCTCGGCGCCTGTTATTTCTGTCTCTTCGCCCGTCGGCTTTGCGTGACATTACCAAAAATACCATCGCCGCGTGGTTGAAGAAAACCATTAAATGGTCTTATCAATTGGCCATAGACGCTCCCCCTCTGTTGTCGACTGCCTCTTCTCATGAGATTCGCGCCATTGCCACGTCATGGCCATTATGGAAGAATCTGTCCCTCCATGACATTGTCCAATCCTGTGCCTGGACGGCGAACTCCACGTTCACCAACTTCTATCTGAGAGATATGTCAGTCCAGTCAGAAGGCATAACCACCCTTGGGCCGTTAATAGCGGCCCAGCACGTGGTCAAATGAATTTTCAAAAAGAAGGGGGGGGGGCGGCATTTTGTATCATCACAGCAAATCTGCAAATTGCTGTATCATCTCATCTCATTCATACTATTAGTCCACATTTGATTGATCACATATTGAAGAAAGTAATAAGTTCAGATGGACAACCTTGGATCCTCTAAAGAGATGTCGGACACTAAATCACCACTCTAAGATGCCTGACTCCATGGTGAGTGTGATCTTTACCTTAATTGCGGTTTGATTGTGTCTTTCAGGTTGATTCTGACTTCCTTCTTATGATCTCAGCTACGTCATCTACGCTCAACTCCCAAGAAGCAAGTTGGACGTGAGACGATTGTGGACTGAGTATGGTGTGGCTTGGCGACCTCTAGGCACGGACCAGTTATGCTTCACCCCGTTTTAGGAACAGCCAAGAATCTGCATACAGATAAGCCTTACCAAGTAGACCCAATAGCCCTAGTGGTACCGGTCACTCCTCTTGGTATAGATGGCTTCCCGAGTAGACTCAACAACTCTATGAGTAGGAGCCTTTTCTCGGTAGAAAATACTTCCACACCACGAGCACAGCTTCATGGTTGTGGACAATCAAGATAAGTGCAACTGTATCTTATCCACATTTTAACCTTTTTTAACGGTCTTTGACCAGGGTTTCAATTGTTTGATTATTGATGTCTCATATCCATGTCTGTGTCTTCCCAGCGATTACTTAGCCTACCTTTGAATCTGCTACTTGGCCGAGGTTTCCCTCCTTCCACCTGTTGGTACTGAGGCAATAATTGAAGCAGGTTTACGATGTAGGCAACGAATATTAGACATTTAGGAACAATGTTTCTATTCGTAACTAAATCAAACCTGCTTCAATTTAATGCGCCCTCCCGTCCTTCCCCTCAGACCACGGCCTAGTTCACTACTGGTCTCGGTTATTTACAATGAGAAAGAGGGAGAGAATGGGCTGTGCATTGGCTTTTATGGTAACCACGTTGGGAAGAGTGAGAGCTCTCCTAGGGGCGGATAACTCTATCTCCTAGGGGAGATAATTTTTAATTTTTAACTTCCGTTTCTACGTTTGATTGTGCATTTAAATGGAGTTTAAAGGCAATAATTGAAGCAGGTTTGATTTAGTTACGAATAGAAACATTGTTCCTAAATGTTTAATTTTTGACTGATTCAGTTTGAGGCCACAGTACCTTCCAGGCATTGCATAATTTCTTTGAATGTTTGACCAAAGATGTTCTGTCGTCAATGTAGATGAGATATGTTTCGGATTAGAGGTCAGCCAGCACTGCCTTCATCAGATGCTAAAATTTTCCAGGCCCATTACAAATGCCGAATGGCATAATTCGGAACTGGAAGAGGCCATTCCCGGTTAGAGTCGCGGTCTTGAACTTGTCTTCTGGGGCTGCCTCTACTTGTCAATAACCGGACATCAGGTGAAGTGTACTCCACCAACCCACACTGGACAGTGAATCGTTCCTAAAAATGGAAGGAAAATTATCTTGTGGTCAGACCCGGATGCTCTGCTTTATTACAATTTTCCGGGGGACCAATAATCTGAAAGACAGAGCTTTTCTTCTACCCAAAGTTGCCTCAGCCGATGCTCCGAGTACACCCCCCAGTTCAGGTATCGATAAATTCATCAGATCGGCTCTTCAGCTAGGGCATCCTTTCAGTTGACTTTCCAGTCCCCTCGCCTCATGGCTCTTAATTGTCGCTTGCATACCCAAGAATGACGGTCACAGCAGATAATCCCTGGCTTTGTGCACTCTCGGCTAGCTGTGAGCCAGTCGTTTAACCTTAAACTGCATAGGAAGGTCGCATATATTTCGCACTGATAAGACAGTTGATTATATTTATCTCAGGGAAGGGAAATATCTCTGATGTATCTGCCTCCCATTATATATATTTGTAAGATTTTTATGTCTTGGGAAATTTAATCAAAATTCATTTCAAAATGTGTTGTATATTTTGCTCGGTCTTCAATGTCATGAGATTGTCGTTTCTGGAAATTTACTTGAATAGGTGATAAGCTATTTTTTCGACCTTTACTGGAACTGATGCAAATATTAAGTCCAGTAGGAAAATATAATATTTACTTAATACATAGTGGTCTTTTTTTTTCGCTAGCAATGATGGCAAATACAAAATTGGTTTAAAGTTGAGCAAAATATGACAAAAAATTGTCTTTTCACGGGAAAGTTTGTAAGCCTACAGGCGAACAATGCCTCTTGGAAACAAATGCAGGATAAATATGACCAGATTAGCTTCCCTGATTCTGGCTGCCATTTCTGGACATCAAGTTGGTGTCTCAGGGTGCAGTCCAGGGATTCTTCCATTCGGCAAGGAATGGACCATGGGGCCATCAATTGTCGTAAAACCCAACCCAGATCACTTATATGTATATATTTTCTGGAAGAGCATGATTAAAGTATTGTAATAGCCGGTTCCCCTAATTTTTTTTCTTACCCCTTGAGCTAGGGAGCTGAAACTTACCCTTGCGTCAAGATCTACCAGAAAATGTAAAGAAAATCCCTTAGATGGCCGCTTTGATGACGTCACAGTGGTGTAATTTTTTGGTCAATTTTTCGGTCAAATTTTCCGAATGTCATTACCTGATTGTCCGTCGTCCATCGTGCGTCGTCCGTAAACATCTTCTTCTCTGAAACCGCTTGGCCGATTAAGCTGAAAGTTGGCATGCATGTTCCCCCCAATGAGTACACCAGAATTTGTTCATGCGGTGTCGATACGATTTTAAATATGGCTGCCATGGTGGCCATCTTGAATTTGCCAGTGAAATCTTGTGCATCATTATTTTTTGGTAACTACTTCATGGATCTTTCTCAAATTTGGTACACCGGTTCCCCTTTGGGTCTTGTTGTACAACATGTGTACTTTAGTCCAATTTGAATATCCAATATGGCCACCAGGCGGCCATCTTAGATTTCCCCATGAAACTTTGTTATCGTGATTTCTCAGGAACTACTGCATGGATCTTTCTCAAATTTGGTATACAGGTTCCCCTTGGGATCAAGCTGTGCAAGATACCTTTTGTGATCTGATTCAAAAATCCAATATGGCCACCAGGCGGCCATCTTGGATTTCCCCATGAAACATTGTTATTGCGATTTCTCAGGAACTACTGCTTGGATCTTTCTCAAATTTGGTACACAGGTTCTCCTTGGGGTCTAGTTGTGCAAGATACATTTTCTGCTCTGATTCGATCATCCAATATGGTCAACAAGCGGCCATCTTGGATATCCCCATGAAACTTTATCGTGATTTCTCAGGGACAACTTCATGGATCTTTCTCAAATTTGGTATACAGGTTCCCCTTGGGGTTTTTGTGCAAGATACCTTTTGTGGTCTGATTCAAACATCCAATATGGCCACCAGGCGGCCATCTTGGATTTCCCGATGAAACATCCCTTACCAAAATCTAAACTCTGGTAATACTATGGTAATGCTGTGGTAAGACTATGGCACCATCTGGTAAAACTAGGGTAATGTATATGGTATCAAACCAGATCATATGGTAATACTCTGGTTCATTTTCCATGGTCTGGTAATACTATGGTTAGAACAAAACTTAACATATTAAGAAAATCTGTACTATGGTAATACTATGGTAAGGACAAAACTTGGCCCTAAAATGATTTTTTTCATGTACTCTGGTAATACTATGGTAAGAACAAAACTTAACATATTAAAAAAAAAATCTGTACTATGGTAATACTATGGTAAGGCAAAACTTGGCCCTTGATTTTTTTAATATACTGTGGTAATACTATGTAAGAACAAAACATATTAAAAAAATCTGTATCTAAATGATAATATTGCAACAATTTTGCCACAACCCTTTCTTGCGGTGACAATTTTTGGTGATATTGTGGCAATATTCTCAAACTTTATCGATTTGACTGATTTCTAGTATTTGAAAAAAATAAGTTTCTAATAACAATTATCTTAACAATTTGACACCAATAAATTAAACTAGAATGGGGGCTAACAAACACTGATCCATATAATCATAACAATTACTCACTACATACTAATATTTAATTTACAGAATGACTATTGTATTCTCTGAGGGTATCTAGTTCACCCATCACCTGGGTAGCCAGCATTCCAGATATATCCTGTGACATAAATCATTTGTCATCAACTAATGCTTTTGCATTAGGATCTTGGTCTGTGCTTACTGTGATTGGTTTGCATGGAGCTTGCTGCGTGCTCATCGTAATGAATTTGCTGCATGAGTCGAGGCAGCCACGTTTGCATGTAAATAATATGTGAACGTGCTGTAAATATGCATGTCAACTACAATATGAGATTAATATGGTAAGCCTATGGTAAGTAATCTGGTAATAGTCTGGTAATGATAGGGTAATACTCTGGAATTGGAACATATGGTATTGATAGGGTAATACATCTGGTAATGCTATGGTTTGAAGAATACCTAATGTGGTTCAAACCATAGCATTACCAGATGTATTACCCTATCACAGGGGCGTCGGAAGCAAATTGAAAGTGGTACGGCCACTATCATAGGACTTTAGGCGATGGTCCAGGGGCCGCCTAGGCCCCGGAAGCTCCTGGGGTCTAGATCACCGGAGACGCGTTCTGATCGATTTCTGGAGAATAAAATCACTCTGCAATGAAGTGTATTTTAGTTCTTTCCTAATTCTTTTACCATGAAAACGCAATCGATGGTGGTTTTCTGTGAAGCTGAATTACAATAAATTATGTGTAAAGTACCGTAACTTAGACACATTGTGTAGACGTAACCAATATAATTCTTATGGGCAATGGGGTGTTGATGAATTCATTGCAGAAGTAACGCCATCTACATTCATGATTTAGCTAGCTATACTTCTGCAATAATAAAACTGGCGCTCGCAGTTTTTATAACGGGCCATGCTAACAGTAAGTTATTTCATGGACAAGGGACGCAAAAAGAAAAAAATGTGAAAAAACACCTCTACCCCGTCCGTCATTACAGTTATTTGCAGGGAATTACTTGGAGAACGAAGTAATTGCGGCAGAATTATGGGGGGGGGGGGGAGCTAGAGCCCACCCCAGGCCCCTCGCCCCCTTTCCATTCCCAACACTCCGCTGGGCCTGCGAGAGAGCGAAGGACCAACTCGCGAAGGGCCAATTCGCGAAGGAGCAAAGCGAGCAGGTAGTCCAGTCAATATGTGCAGATTTTTCATCGGATTGTGCCTTGTTTCATAAAAGCATGAAATTTGGCACAGGTGTACATCGAGGCGTAGAGAGCATTTCTGGATATGGAGCTACTGCGAATATTTCCTATGTAGGTCACAGCGGCCATGCCGCCAGGAGCCCATATAGCATTAGCAATCCTGCACTATTTTTCTGTTTGGGACTTTTTCTTTGGGTCATTTGTCAGAATATTGATGGAAAGTACGATATCAAAGACAGACAAACGATAATGGTCATTTGACCGAGTCGACCATCTTGAATTTCAAGATGGCCGCCATCTGGAGCCTATTTTATTCAATATTTCAATAACCACACAATATATCGATATAATTTCTGTCGGTATACCAATATTTTATTGTTTCAGCACTACGATTATTTCACAGTAGATATGGTGTAATAACGATCATCTCGGATTTCCAAAATGGCTGTCATCATTTTCCAAAATGGCCACCCGATTTTTAATACGGACACCTTGGGCACACGTAGCTTTGTATTTGTTAGTTCCTTGATTTTCGAAAGCAAAATGGTTCTGCAGTGCTAAATTATTATGAGACAGTATATTTAAAATAATTTATTATATGACTGTACGTGGTACTCTTTCTCCATTGGACCATTCGCCGTCACGTGGCTGTCGCTAATTTTCCATATTGCCTCCGAAGCGGGTCCATAAATGTGATATTGACTCGGTGTGACGTATGCGTCTGCTCAGCCAATGAAAATAGTCGTTGGATTGGCCGTCGGTGTACAATTTGGCTGACAGCAAGTACGAGATCGTCGGGAGCAAAGGAAATACCTTATTATATGCTATATTCTAACTGCTTTCACCAATTTAACGAGAAGGAGACGTCAGTGTCATATAATAAAACAATTATAGTCTTTTGATATCGGTCAATATGTTATCGGTCAATATGTGGTTTTGTGGACCTGAGAAAACAATATTCAATATTGTTTTCTCAGGTCCACAAAACCACATATTGACCTCATCAAAAGACTGTAATTGTATATTATTATATGACTGTGTATTTTACTCTTTCTCCATTGGACCAATCACCGTCACGTGGCTGTCGCTAATTGTCTATATTGACTCCAAAGCGGGTCCATAAATGTAATATTGACTCGGCGTGACGTGTGCGTCTTCTCAGCCAACGGAATTAGCCGTTGGATTGGCCGTCGGTTTACACTGTGGCCGAAGCAGGCTAGAGATCGTGGAGAGCAAAGCAAATTACCTACTATATGTTATATTTTAATTGCTTTCACCAACTTAACGAGAAGGTTACGAGACGTCTGGGTCATATAATAAAACAATTATAGTCTTTTGATATCGGTCAATATGTGTTTTTGTGGACCTGAGAAAACAATATTCACCTCGGCCTTCGGCCTCGGTGAATATTATTTTTTCAGGTCCACAAAAACACATATTGACCTCATCAAAAGACTGTAATTGTATAATGTAACAAGCGCTGGATGAGCGCAAAGACCTCCGTCGAGGCAACAGGGTCCGTAGCGTAATACATCACTGAATAACATACGGCCGGATGCCAAGCTCACTTTTGCATTTGTTGGACGTTAGCTTCATCAATGGTAATTAATCTGGGATTGAGGGTTCCTCACTAGCATGTCCAGACAGGGATGTGAAAGTCACATTCCCAGCAAATAATTTTTTGTTTGATTTGACGTGCTTGAAATATTGGGGTATGGAATAGAGTATATTGATGGAAAACCTGGAAAAGTGCTTGAGACATTAGGCCCCATCCCACCCACACCTCCCCATGAGAGGATCCCTCACCCAAATCAACACGTTAGCGACAGAAATGAGACCCTGTGTGCCTAATTGTACCAACTTGCTTGTGATTTTGTGCTATAGGCCCAACACAGCAACACTTCATATTTTGTATGTGTACAGTATAGCATCATCATTGATGAGAGAATGCTCTTCAAAACACACCTGATTTTACCGACACTTCGTTCTGATCTGTCTCAACATCATATGATGAGGATTCAATGCGCTCGGTATAATTTTGTATACTGGTGTTACAGGTCACCTTCGCCTTCACCTTACTGTATCAGTGACCATGGACTTGTACATGTATCACATTCACATTGAATGGTGATGGCTGATGAGAATATTGCCCCTATGGAACAAATGACTGGATTCCACGCAGCAAATATTTATTGTGTAACACAGTGAGAAGAAAATTAATTGTATAAACATTCCAAGCCTCATTGAACACAAGCCGCACCATACTTGATATGAATATAACGCGCGTACATTAGCTCGCTTGGACGTCGCTTAGTTAAATATGGACAGACTCGCAAAAATCTCAAAATTTTCAAAAGCCACAAAAATGCCCTCAGCTTGTACAGAGTAAGTAAAAATACTTATGTACAACTTGATGTTTAGAAATGACTGTGTTGAGCGGTTCTATTCCCAACTTCTCTTTTATTCTATGTCATAGAGGACAGGGTTTGGTAAATAATTAAAAACTGTATTAACTCGGCTTCACATTTTAGAGAATGACTTTAATTGAGCCAAAGATGAAAGAGAAATACACTTATAAAAAAATCTATTTAAAAAAATATCTGTATATATGTTTATATTAATTTCCATAATTTATTGAAAAAAACTATACGTAGACTTCGACCACCCAATATCACACAGGCCAGGCAACTGTGAGAACAAGTGAAAGATACCCATCGAGTTGAGCGGATTTGCAGATAAACAACAACAAAAAATTGCGCTTTGTGCCTCACGAGGCCCTTCTCCATAGAGTGCATGCCAGTTATTTTTCTAGACTACAACAACAACAGTTTTTGCCTGTATCACAGTTCGAGCTTCCGATGACCCTTCAACCTTACCCAGACGATGGATAATTTTTGACAGATTGTCCGGCTAGGTTGTTGATCGGATTCACAAATCATGAATTCCACCGTGACGGAATCACCGTTGGGAAGACTTTTTCTTTATTCAAAGTCATGTACTCGGAAGTTCCGTGGTCATACCCATGTAGTTTCAAGTTTAGTTTGCTATTCTATATGACATCTGTTTACGGATCCATGAAAAATCTACAGATGATCCAGCATTTTCAGTAAATCATGCTTCGAAATGTTCGTGACGGAATCACCTGAAACGGACATGACTCTTGACTAGTGTTGCTTGTCTATTTTTTTGCTGCTCTGTTTCAATCTGACTATTCTTATATGACATCTCTTACTAACATACAGTACCCAAGGATGATAAGATTTTTTTCATCGTGAGAAAAACGCGACTGGATCATCCCAGGGGTTAAATCTAGTCCGTGACGGAATCGACAAAAAATCGTGATGGAATCACGAGTGCGCTTTTTAAATCTTATCGGTAAAAGTGCTTTATTAATTACACATTTTCTTCAAAAAAATATTCCAAGAGTGAATTTATCTCTTCTACTTAGAAAATTAAAACTCTGACCTCTTATTTTTACTAAGGTATACAGCTCCCGCCACATGCATATCTTTTCTGCAGATGTTCAAAATAGTATAGTTTTCAGTAAAGTGCAATTTTTCTTCTCTGACAATTTAGAATTTCCCCGAGTTCTTCATGTTAAAAAATTGCGGGAAAAATATTTCGCTATTAAAACACATCTTCTCTATTATTGGCTTGTTCCCGGGGATCATAGGAAGCGAATAGAACAAACAGCATGCTAATATAGGGTCTACGACAGAATGTGGGGTGAATTTTATGCGAAAAAGGGCTGTTTAGCAATGTCCGCTTTTCCGTGGAATTCATGAGCGCACGATTGAAGTATCATGGGAAGATATATATTTCCAGTCGCTATCTCCCCCCCCATCTTCAAACAAAAGGAAAAGAAAAAGCCGAGAGAGCGCCTCGTGAGGCAGAGTTATTTTTCCAGACTACAACAACAACAGTTTTTGCCTGTATCACAGTTCGAGCTTCCGATGACCCTTCAACCTTACCCAGACGACGGATAATTTTTGACAGATTATCCGGCTAGGTTGTTGATCGGATTCACAGATAACGATTGAAGCATGGGAATATATATTTTTTCAGTCGCTATCTCCCCAACCCTCACCCCCCAACTAAAAAAAAAAGAAAAGAAAAAGCCGAGAGAGTTCTTCGGAGTTTTACGTTTTTGACCTCTGACTTTGAATTTGACTTCTCACTTCCGACTCGCATCCTGGTGAATGACACTCGTCCTTTATCTTTTTGCCGATTCAGAGATTCTCGAGGAAGTTTCCAATTATACTATCTGGAATGCGAGTTTTTCTTTCGTGAAAATTTACTTTTTATGAAAGCGCAGGTTTGACTTTACCTCGCATACCGGCCATCTGTACCAGCGCGAAGCTATAAGTACATGTACACGCGCGAATTTAGTACCCTCGAATAAAGAGACCCGGTGGAAGCGCTGCAAAGGATGCACACCTTTTGTGACGTAAGCATTCATTTGTGTCCAGAAACTTTTCAAAATTTCGTCGGGAACCATTGCAATCCCTATTGGAAATCACACGAGTCGTGGGTTCCCCATATGACAATTATTTGGCGGGAGATTTCACGTTGCTCTCCTAGACCTCCGTCTGATCGACGGAGGTAAAAATAGCCAACCAGATATTGTTCACAAGATTTTCCAAAATGACCGCCAGATTTTCATGTTGAGTCACTTAGGCACATACATTTTTGAGTTATTTTTCAACACTACTGCGTTGCATTTGATGTTTGAAAGCAGGATAACTGTACAAGAATAACAGAATAGTTGCCACAGTATTATAAGACAGTAATATTTAATTAATCAAGGAATGAAAATATTATTATTGATAAAGATAATTAGCAAATTAGGCAAATATAGTCAACTAAATATTGCAAATTTTTCGACGGACTTTTCTCCTAAAGCACCAAAGCTCACACGGAATTAGACATGGCGTTGGGAGAGCAATGAGATATGGAGTCATTTCGTACCAGGTTAATGTAGGCCGTAACAACCAATTTTCAAGATGGCTGCCATGAGGCACGGCTGTTTATGACCGTTTCTTTATCTTGCTCGGAGTATTATCGCCACTTTTAAACAAGAGAACTAAACATTTCTACAGTTAGATAGTTTAAATGCGAGCAGATTTACCTTGGTGGCTCAGCTGACATAGTCTAGTCTCGAGCGACTTATTGTCCATAAATTCTTGGATTTGTACGGTTCTATATGATAGAGCTTTATTACATGAGGTCATGTAAATTAGTAAAGTACGATTTCATGTAATCAAAACGAAGAATTACGTTGAAAGAAATACATTATCGAAAAAGGCTTTTTTATATTTGCACTAGGATCCAAAAAAATTTTAACAGGAGGTTGGGTTGAATGTCTAACTGGATCCATTAAAAAAAACGTGGGACAAACTCAGCGAAACGTTGTGATAATAGATGTTCTTATTCGAAAAGTGGAAATCCAGAAAAAAATATTCGTGTTCCATTTATGCTCTCTTCTACGGTCATTTCAACCTCAATAAGTATGCATTTTTGTGGGTCGTCATGGGCGCCATTTTGAAAGTACCGCTGGCATTTTGAATCAAACAAACGAGCTGTATAAACCTGAAATGAAAACCTAAAGAGATAGAGAGAGAGAGATTATATCCACTCTTATCTTCCCGAGTTTCTGGAGAATGCTATTAAATGGGGACAGATAGGATTGAAAAATCTTGAATGCTAAGATAAGCTCTAGACTACCTCCAGCGCATTTCAGTTTTTGTGAACACAGCATGGTTTGTTTCCATTGACAATAGCGGACGGAATCAGCTGGCGCTCATATCGATTTGACTACAGCAGGCTCTTGTCCATATAAATCCTATTCTAGTTACTATGCGAATAAGGGGATGTCGTTATAGAAATACCCCACAAGTGGTTTCAACTTAGTGGTTTCAATTTGGGGATGAGTGAATGGTGTATAGGGCCACAAAATCAATGCAGCAATCTGGTCGTTTAATATTTTTCACTTACAACTTTGTTAGCTACGTTCACGACATAAAAACATACGCTCTTCAACTTGAAAATTTCTCTCAAGAGGCCATTGCTTAAAAAAACATGTTTCGCATATTTCAGATTATGCCCATGCAATTTCTCATCAGGGTGGACGTATATGTTTGGAGCGAAATATGTCTATAAGCCTATTAAGTATACGTAATTTCCTGTATAGATAGTTTATAACTATGTCTGTACATCTATACCTAGATGTATAAATTGATTTAATAGTAGTGAAGTAAACTGTGAACTGGGGCTCGGTACAATATACTGTGCTTATGGGACGAGCTCAATCACGTCGCAAACCATTACTACGGAAACTAGTTAAGTTCTTATGGGTTACCAGCTTGACTCAAGGTTTCTAGGGTTTGGTTATTAATACCATTCATCTTTTAAAATGCTATACCAAGCAAGTCACTTGCATTACGTTTCGTATTGTAACTAATCCGGAGCTCAAGGGGTTGTGTAAGCACCTTGTGGGTTTTGCAAATTTCCATTGTGTTTGAATCACATGAAAATCGTGTTGTCTTGTCAGCATCATTAAATATTTCCCCCGCTTTGATGACCTCATCAGTGACGATAATTCAAAATCGAAAAACATGTAATTTTCAACTTCCTGGATTCGGACTACCGTAACGTCGTTGCATTATTGTGTTCTATAAACTTTACGGATATACGCTTCGAAACATCGACCATTCCATTGTATGTCCTCTGGTTTCTGTTTTGTCAGATGATGTGAGTTCACATTAGCATTTGATCATTCCATCGTATGTAACCTGTGTCTCTTTCATTCCAGGGGACGGAAGGTCACATGAGGAGTGTAGTTTGTCTTTTCTGTAATACAGTTAGTACTATCAGGCCGTGCGTTTCTATTTCTCAGATTCTAAGATATATTCACATGATGTGGAGGTGTATAACCGTACCACCAGGATGAAATGCTATATGCAGATTGTAATATTGTAACGAGAGAGGAGAGTGTATATTATCTATTCACAATATTATCTATTATCATAAAGAGTAATAGTACTGAAGGCATAGACGCCCATCTTTGATGAGAACGTGCACTTACATACACTTGAAGAATCTTGAAGACTATTGAGTACGTAATTTCGTGCTTGTGTGGATCGGAAATGTCGATGTTATGAGCATAATCTGGTACAATCGGGTAGTGTATGCTAAGATGAGTTTATAGAAAGTTTTATTTCCAAATCAAGATTATAACTTCGTTGGCTAATAAGATTTTGAAAAAAAAAATGTTTTCCCGCGGTACGTCGCCAATTCAAGACCTGAGATGGTCGATAATTTCCTCCCGGGAGATCATTGAAATAGATGTATAGTTATGAACTAAAATAAGGCTCATATGGCGGCCATCTTGGAAATCCAAGGTGCCCAATAATACACCATAGCTATTGTGAAATGTTCGTCGTGCTATACCCCTGAAGCAACAGTGTATCAACCAAAATGATGTATATATATATATATATATATATATTGTGCGGTTAATGAATTATTGACTGAAATCGAGATAGCGGCCATCTTGAAATCCGAGATGGCCGTTGTGACCATATGACTTTTATGGTCATTTATATGGGATTTTCTCTCAATATTTATGACCAACAAAAATAATGCCAAACAGATAAACCAGCGCAGGATTTTGGATGATAATATGGGCTTCTGGCGGCCATTTTGAAAAATGGCCACTGTGACCTACATGGGAAAAGTTCGCGGTGGCTCCATATCCAGAAATGCTCCCCAGGCCACGATGTACCTCGATGCCAAATTTTATGCTTTTATGAAAAAAGGCACAACTTTTTCACATATTGACTGGACTAAGGAGAGTCTGAGAGGGTGGGACTACCTCGTGTGTTCAGGTGATACAACATGAAAAGAGTAGGCCTATAACGCGCTGTTGAGCTCCTGTTTTAACCATAGCTCGTTAGACCTATATTGTTTGAAATACAAGGTCGGGTCCGGACCTGTAAATGTAGCATGTAGCCAGAAACAACCTAGCGTGTAGGCGTATGACAAGCGAACAACAGAATTCGTATGAAGAAAATTAATTTCTTGTTTCGTTGATAAACACAACACTTTCCATGCACGATCGAAATTGTTCCAAGAGGGCTGCGCTCTGGACCGATCAGTCTTATTCAACTTGGAAGCTATATCAAAACTGCTTGCAGTTCTAGTTTGTTTTTGATTTTGTGTTTTCTTCTATCTGTCTTCGTTTTTTTGTTTCTTTCTTCATTTTTTTGTTTGCGCACAAGTGGTACGGCCATGGCCGTACCTGCCGTACCGCTTCCGACGCCCTTGTATCAATAAATACCATAGGTTCCACCTCCAGTATTACCCCTGTCACAGACCAGATTACTTACCATAGGCTTACCAGAGTACCTACCTTATTATTTTCATATGAGATTTTACTCTGGTAATGATCTGGTAATACTGTGGTTTTAATCTGGTAATACTGTGGTAATACTATGGTAATAATCAGAAATTTTGCAAGGGATTGTTATCGCGATTAGGAACTATTGCAAATGATCTTCAAGTTTGATACCGCAGGTTCCCTTGGGGTCTAGTTGTGCAAAGATACCTTGTAGTCTGATTCAAAACTAATATGGCCAAATTCTCATGCGGCTATCTTAGATTTCCATGAAACATTGTTATCGCGATTGTGAACCATACACTGCATTGATTTTTTGATACACAGGTTCCCCCTTGTGGTCCAGTTGTGCAAGATACCTTTTTAGTCCACTCCTGAAAATCTAATATTGCCGGCATCTGAATTTCCCATGAAACTTTATCATGAAATCTCAGGAAATTACTGGATGGATCATTTAGTGTTCAGGGGGGACAACACAAGTAGTAGGTAGAGTGGATTAACTAGCTACAGCCCTCAACTGCGCATGCGCGAGAACCTTTTTTGACGTCATTTGGGGCGGAGCGAGGGGGTTATTTGGGCGGAACGAGGGGGTTGGGGGCGTGGCCTATGAGTGCACTGGCACTTAAAGTGTGTTTCAAGATGGCGGCTTGTTTTTGTAGGGTGGGGGTGGTCGGATTCAAGATGGCGGCTTGTTTTTGTAGGGTAGGGGTGGTCGGATTCAAGATGGCGGCTTGTAGTTGTGTGTTAGGGGTGGTCGGATTCAAGATGGAGGCCAATTGCACTGGTTTGACCTCCTCATTTGCATAAAAAAAAAAAAAAAAGTTCCGGCAAAAAAAAAAAAAAAAAAAATGTATTCATGCGCGGTGATGCGGTTTGGCCGTGGTTTTGGCGGTGATTCGGTCTCGGGAAAAAGCTTCCGCGGAGAAAAAGTAGTCCCTAGATAAAATGGTCCGATGGGGTCGAGTGAGGTATCAAAGTGAAGGTTAGGTGAAGGAGCATCTAATGGGCTAGGTGTGGGGTTGAAATATCGTCATTCTGCGCATGCGCGGCGGCCGAAGGGTATGAAAATAGCCTTTTTGGAGCTATGGGAGCCCCTAGTTGACCAATGGGGTCGAGTGAGGTATCAAAGTGAAGCATTCATGAAGGGTCATCTGATGGGCTGGGCGCGGGGTTGAACTATTGGCATTCTGCGCATGCGCGGAGGCCCAAGGGTATGGAAATAGACGTTTTGGAGCTAGGGAAGCCCCTAATGGACCAATGGGGTCGAGTGAGGTATCGATATGAAGCATTCGTGAAGGGGCATCTGATGGGCTGGGTGTGGGGTTGAAATATCGGCATTCTGCGCATGCGCGGTGGCCCAAGGGTATGGAAATAGCGGGTTTTGGAGCTAGGGGAGTCCCTAATGGGCCAATGGAGTCGTAGGAGGTATCAAAGTGAAGCATTCGTGAAGAGGCATCTGATGGACTGGGCGTGGGGTTGAAATATCGGCATTCTGCGCATGCGCGGTGACCCAAGGGTATGGAAATAGACGTTTTGGAGCTAGGGCGGCCCCTAATGGTCCAATGGGGTCGAGTGAGGTATCAAAGTGAAGCATTCGTGAAGGGGCATCTGATGGACTGGGTGTGGGGTTGACATATCGGCCTTCTGCGCATGCGCGGTGGCCCAAGGGCATGAAAATAGCCTTTTT